>JAECUM010078717.1:0-16680 GCA_016617855.1 Megalonaias nervosa | reverse complement strand
AAGAAAGGTATGATAAATTTATAAGTAATTTAGATAAAATGGTGACAGATGGTCAAAAGTCTAATATTGAATTGGAAACGACTAATGAAGAAGAACATATGTCGCAACTCTCTGATAATATTAGAGCTGGTGCTATTGCTGGAGTATTTCAAAGAACATCTACTGAAAATAGATACACAGGATTTGGTAAAAGTTGGAATGTTCATAGGAAATTTAAAATAAATGATGAAAATCGAATAAAATATGCTAAAAAACTAAAAAGTACACTTAGAACTGATAGACCAGAGAGCACACAATTTCCACAGAGACTGAAAAACCACTGGTTGTATTACCAGCGGAAACTGAAAGCAAAGAGAAGATTTAAAAAATGACATCAGATACAATAACAAAATCTCAATACGATACTTTTATGAAAGAAAATAATATTAAAGATGTTGATAATATTAATAAATGGCCACGAAATGAATCTGATGATTTTATTAAAAAATAGATGATATTTATAAAAATGGAACGAAAGCTTATGATAAAATTGACAAAGCTAAAGGAGAAGATCTTAAAACATTTTTTGAACAAGCTAGAAATGGCGTTATTGCTAATAATTTAATATTTACGGCGAAGAAAATTAGGTTTGGAAAATCTGAATATGCAAAATTGTATGATGAATTTGAAGTTAATGAGAATATTCGCACGAGTAAAAGATCTGGAACAGGTGTAAAAATACTTGTATCAACTGCTGACATGATAGGCAGACTAATACTGCTGATATCATCAAAGGAAGCTGGAAATTTTGGCGCTGAAATTGATAATGAAATTATTGATATACTTGATCATTTAAGATCGGAAAATTTATTAACATCTGACGAATATGAAACTTTACACACCGATTTAATCGCGGCGACCTAATTTTGTAAATGTTTATTTTGCATAATGATTTAATATAAATCAGAACGGTTTAATATAGCAATTTTATATAAAATATGTCAACAACATTATTACCAGACTCTAGTACGGCCGCGATAGCTAACGCGAAAGATAGCGCAAATTTTTCAGCAAATTATATTCCGCCAATACAACTTGATACTGAAAAACAGAATGAAATTGGACTAATTTCCTGTACATGTTGGCATTCCATGGCTAACGTAAAAACTGGAGTAAACGATGAATTTCATTTTACTTTAACTCCCGCTCCAAGACCTACATGGACATCAGCTAAAATTCCGCAAGGAGCCTACAACGTAACTGATTTAAGGAAGACGATACGCGAATTAATAACAAAAAATGGAGGAGTTTCAGACAATTTTGAACTGGTACCGAATTATAACACATTAAGCGCCAGAATAACATTAAAATATAATTTGATAATAGATTTTTCATCAGCAACAAGCATAGCGTCGCTGATTGGATTTACTCACAAGCAATATAGATCAACCACAGAACAAAATATAACAAATGAAGATGATCTGCCAGTAAATATAACTGACGTAAACACGATATTAATAAATTGCTCCATTGCAGCTGGATCTTATTCAGCCCAGGGTAGTAAAGGACAAACGATATATAGTTTTTCGCCAGATGTTCCACCAGGATCGTTCATGCAAATTAGTCCACGGCAAGTTATTTATTATCCGCTAAATGTTGAAAATCATTTAACAACAATAAATAGGCAGTTGACAGATCAATCTGGACGACAGTTGGATTTGAATAACGAGGTTGTCACTTACTATTTACACTTACGCGCAAAATAAAATTATACAACCTCAGATATAATGAAACAAAAAAAAATTACCGAAGAAAAATTATTGGTGGATTTTTGGGAAATATATTTACTAAAATTATTGAAAATGTTCCGGGAACAGCGCATAAAGTTGCACCAATTGCACTTGATGCGTCAAAAACTTCTGCAACTGGCGCCGCATCTGCTGCTGAAACTGCGGTGGGACAAAAATAACTGATAAAAGTACTCAGAAACCACCGACAATCAAACAAGCTATATCAGAAATAGTTCCAACAAATGAAACTGAACGTGCTATGATAACAAGAACAAAAAAAACTTTTATCACCAAAGGGCGAGCAGATTATACAAAAACTAATATCTAAAGTAACAGCGCCGCAATAATACAATTTTATATAATCTAATAAATAAAAAATGTCTGTTAAAAATTATCTCGATTTAGCAGAAACTTATGATGTCGACGACGTCGTGACAGAATTTGAGTATATTGAATATCTCGACGAAATTTCTTATGAGCCAAATAAAGCTGGTGTTAGAACATTTAATACCCGAGACGAGGATGTATTTTTATTACCTCATAAGGCAATGTTGGAAGTTCGTGGCAAGATTATGACAGTAGCTAATTCGCCTGTCGCAACTGCAGCTAACACAGAAGTAGCTCTTATAAATGATGGCTGGTGTTTATTTAAAAGTGCCAGATATCAACTGTCCAATCAAACTGTCGAAGATATTTCAAGTTACCTACAAGTTGCAAGTACAATCTTAAATATTATTTCGTTTTCCGACGATTACTCCAGATCGACTGCAATTCATATGATGTGGTTTAAAGATACTGGACGTGGTGCAGCTGAATCGACCGACCTTTTCTCGAAAGGTCATTTAGCACATGAGGCTGATGCCGCTGCATATTTTCCAATTGTAAGAACTTTTCTTATTGTTAATGCAGCCGCGCCAGGTATAGCCGCGCCAGCCGCAGGCGCTAACCAAGACGCTGTAAGAGTCTCGCTTACTGCTGCTTGTAATAATCTTGGTATAACACCACCAGGAGCAGCTGCAGACGGTGTTGCAATGTTAGATTTAGTTAACTTGACAATTAGCATAAAACATGTACGTTACAATGAAGGTTTTGCTAGGAGAAAAAAACTTGCAGAAGGATCACATCAAATTACAATGATGCTGCCGTTAAGTACAGTATTTGGCTTTTGTCGCGACTACAAGAAAGTATTTTGTGGAGTTAAACATACACTTATTTTAGATCGGGCAGAACAAAAAGATTGTTTATTTCAATATGGCGGAGCTGATGTACAGTTTATCATAAACAAACTTGCGCTGTGGATAACCCGAATAACACCGACAGTTTCAAAATCGCTCGAATTAGATGAAGTTCTTAAAAACCTCACAAACAAAATTCATTTTCATCAACATAAAATATATCAAACGGCAATTCCAAATACTTCCGACTACACATGGCGAATTACAACAATGTCGACTGAACAAAAGCCACGGCAATTCTTTGTTGTATTTCAGCAACAAGCGCGACGTGGTAACTAACAACAAAATAATGCAATATTTAATAACGCTGATGTTAGGCGAATATATGCTAGAATAAATTCAAAGCAATATCCGGAGCGAGCGATAGAATGCAATTTTGCAGATGACGATGATAAAAATATTACTCGACCTTACATGTACCTGATCGACGCAGTGCAAAAATATCAGGATGTTGGGGACAGATCTCATATATCAGCAGAGGAATTTCGTACACTTTATCCGATATTTGATTTTGATGTTAGTAAGGAAAATGAAAGAGATGTAATTTCAACTGCTGATATTGAAATTACATGGACATTAGGAGCAGTTCCAGTGGAACAGTTGTACGTGTATGCGTTAGTGATCAGCGATAGATCTGTTACAATCGACTTTATCGAAGGTAAAATGTCGGTACAAGTTTAAAACTTATAAACATTTTTGCAAGTTTAATCTGTAACTTTAATATAAGATAACAAAATATATTGTAAAAGAAATACATTTGACTGATGGTCAAGTTAAAAAATTATCAGCTGCCGTTGCTAAGCAGAGGCAGGTATCATTAAAAGTCGACCCTAACACTGAAGGTGTTTTGGGTACTTTAACAAAATTAATGTTAACCAAAAACCAAGTAAATAAGTATAACCGCGGCAAACCTTTTGTTTTAAATTTACGTGCCACACAAATAACTGCGATGGCAAAACATTACTAGTAATTTTGTGTTAAAAAATGTCGGCTTCTTTCGTCCTGCACTATCTGTAATGGCCAGAACGTTAATACCAAAACTTTTCCCGGTGTTAGGTACATTAGGACTAGCAGCAGCGTCTGGAGCAGGATCTGGCACAACGAAAATAGTAGTTGAGGGCAGTGGAATCGTCCGAAACAGTGTCTCCGGCAATGGTATTGTTGGCAGTGCTATACAGAAAATTTTCATTTAATCTTTTAGTTTAATGTTTCGTATGAATGTCGATGGTAACAAAATTGGGAAAATTACTTGTAATTTTATGTGGATTATAAATATAATTGCACGACGAAGAAAAACAACAACGAAAAAAAAAGACACCGCGACGTCGAAGAACAAACAAAGGCGGATTTATAGGACCACTGCTGGCGAGAGTAGCGGGAAGTCTACTGCCAAATCTGCTGGGAATAGGACGAGGACTAACATTACCGGGCACGAGACGTTGAAACATCTAGAGATAAAATCTCCTGCAACGTTGAAAACGTCTGCGTTAAGTAACTTTGATATACTTGATAAGCTAAAACAAATAAAAAATTTCCACGGAGTTTATTCCAAAGATGAACTTGCTAGCATCTCAGATGTTGGTTCTAATGGTTCCTGCATGATAAATATACACGATTTCAATGACGGATCTGGTACACATTGGGTAGCAGTTTATAATAACAATTACTTTGACTCATTTGGACTCCTCTGAGCGACGCAATACAAACATATATGTCCAGATATAACATAATAAATTACTCGTCCAATCAACTTCAACCTATTGGAACATCAGCTTGTGGATATTATTGCGTGATGTTCATGAAACAGATGTCCGCAAGTTTGAAGAACTCTGCCTCTGATTTTTTAAAATTTATTTGACAGTTTCACAAGCATCCTTCTTTCGCTATTGATGAGATTGCACAAAAGTATAAATAATTTTGCCAATTTTATCTGAACTTGTGTATATAATGTCAACATATTGTCTCAAATGTAAAACTAAAACAGAAATATCAATGAAACAACAGCAAAAACAAAGAACAACAGGATGATGCTGAAAAGTCTTTGCGCAATTTGTGGCAAGAGAAAAAGTATGTTTTTGAGGAAATTGTCCGGAGCTGGATGTATTGACGTTGTCAGGGATGTTATTTTAGTAGACGACTGAAAACAAATATTGTTATAAATTTGAAAACAAATAGTATTATAAATCTGAAAATAAATAATGATATGCAAGTGCGATTCTGACAGAGATTTATGTCTCGAGCAAAATAAAATTGTCACATACTGTCAACAATGTAACAACAGAGAAATAATAGGAACAGGCATAGACATACATAAAGTAATTGGCAAATTACCGAAACCAAAAGGCGGTTGGACATTGCCAGGCCATAAATATACTGGACCTTATAATCCTCTTGATAAAGAACTTGATGAAAACGATAATCCGCTGCCAGGACAAGAACCCTACAATCAAGTTGATGCGATAGCAATGCGCCATGATATCTGCTACCGGGACAACGAACAAGATAAGCACGGCTGCGATAAAATAATGTTAGACGAACTGTGATATGAAACCGACAAATATGCGAGAATGTGTTGAGAGAAAGTTGGTGCAGTGTTTTATTGGAGCAAAATATAAATTAGGACTTGCAAAGGAATTGTATGATGATCTTGCAACTGAATTGCACAAACAAAAATACAAAAAAGTTTCCTCGACGTAAAGTTGTCACAAATGCTGTTGACGATATCTGGGCGAAAGATTCAGTTGATGTGTCAAATCTAGCTGAAATTGACAATAATGAAAGATATCTTTTTAATGTCATAGCTGTTTTTAGTAAATATGCTTTTGTGTGCCAGTTTCAGACAAGACAGGAACGTTGAAAACTGATTCGCTAAAACAAATAATAACAACTACAGAAAGAAAACCAAATAGAATCTGGACTGATCACGGAGCAGAATTTTTTAATAAAAATTTCGAGCAGTTCTTTCTCCAAAATAACATAAAAAAAATATGTTACGGGAAATGAAGATAAAAGCGTAGTCGTCGAGCGATTTAATCGCACTCTAAACGAAAAAATCCATAAGTATTTATCAGCTAAAAATACAAATCAATATATTGACAATTTACATAACATTGTTGACGAATGCAATAACACAAACATCGAACCACCAAAATGTCGCTAAATGACGAATTTAAAAATCAGATATTGGCGAACGAAAACATGTATCGATGACATAAATTTAAAGTTGGTGATCGAGTTAGACTTTCTCTGACGGAAAACACATTTGAAAAAGGATTTTCTCCAAACTGAAGTGAAGAAGTATTTGTTGTTGATAAAGTACTTTTAACAATACGTGTAACATACGCGCTGAAGGATTTATTGGGTGAGCCTATAACTGGTAGTGTTTATGAACAGGAACTTCAGAAAACCTCCCAAGACGTATTTGTTATTGAAAAGTTATCAGAAAGCGCGGCAACAAAAGTTTAGTTAAATGGAGAGGATACAGCGATACATTTAATAGCTGGGTACCAACTAAGTCGATGCAAACTTAGAAAATCTCTCGAGTTTTTCCCAATTTTGTGAAATAATGTTCTTATAAATTTGTTCGTACTTTACAAGTACAGATTACATTTGATAGTTTTACATAACGAAATTAAATGTAATTTTGTTGTATTATCAACTGGCATTAAATTAAATATTTTAACAAACATAAAATCATATTTTATATTTCTTTGATGGCCAGTTATTTTTATATTTAAAAAGGTTTGATAACCTGCCAAAATATTTGTTGCTCGGTAACTGTAAAATTAAATTTTATTATTTTTTTAGCAATGTGATACTTAACATTATATCGTCCAGTTGTCAGCCTGCTGTAATTCTTTTCTGTCAGCGACAGCAACTACTTCATCGTCGGACTCGTTGTTGTACAAAATATCATCTTCGCTATAGCTAGAAAATTTGTCTGCGACTTTGTCGTTAGTGATTGGCAAAATTACTTGTAATTTTGTTACTGATAATTTTGAAGCGATATAATCTCCCGCGTATATATCAGCAAGTCGCTTAGTCAAGTTCATATTATAATATAATTTGATCTAATTATAAATAATAATGGCCAGCGAAACGAAATCTCCAGAAGTAAAATATCATCAGAAAGTTAATATATTAAATTACAAGGAACTAGCTGAAGGAGTTCGAAAATGTTTGTCAGGTTATAGTGCATATTTGGTTAATGTGAATATACTGCAAGACGAGTCTGATAAAATTATCCTAACAACGGCAGAAAGAAAGAAAAAAAAACTTAATGAAAGTTCATTTCTAACATTACAATTTGATAAAGATGATATTTTGATGTTTGCACATAATTGCTTAACTAAAACCGAGCTAAGAAACATCATTGATCTTCATAGTTGAAACTAAATCTGTCGAAGGTTAACATTGACGTTGCTGTTTTAGTTTTACCGTTAGCTACATCTATTATTGATTTGCTGTCAATTTTATGATATTTTGCAGCAGAATAAATTGACTTAAATTTTATTTCTTCTTCAGTTTTAAGATTTACTGAAATAATTGATCTCTTGGGATTTTTTAAATTGTTATCACCAACTCCACGTCGTATGTTTTCTTTTGGTGTTACTAAATCTTAATTTTCTAAACGATTGTCGGTTGTAATGCTATTTATATGGTCAATGACTAGATTACCTGAAATAACACCGTTAAAAGTTTCATAAATAAATCTATACGATAGGTAACGAACCTGGTCAGTTTTAGTTTTACGTACCATTACATTCAAATAGCCGATATTTTGTAAACTTCCAATAACTGTTTTTGTTTTTCTATGCCGGATATTTCCGCGATTATTAGCTTCATATAGATTAAATACTTTATGAGGTTGAAACTCATTTTTTAAAGCTAAATTCTCAATATTGTCATCGCTAACCGATCCATTTACTCGATAGACTTGCTGACCTTCTGGAATGTCCTCGCAAAACAAACTATAAATAAAATCTTTTCTAAACATGTTGGTGATATATGTATCATCTCCTTTTACTGAAATTATCATACCAGCCGGAGTTGGTTTTCCTGCAGATGTTTTAGATTGTATGTTAATAACTGAACCAAGTGCATTTGCAGCATATAAGTTGTACTTTGGGTGAACATGATAAGTTTTCAAATCTCTAATTGATTTTTACATAAAAAGTCAATTAAATATAAAAATACTATATATAATATAATGTTAAAATTGCGAGATATTGCTAAAAAGAGCATTATCAAAACAGAACAAATTGCTACAGCATTCTCAGGATATGACACCAGTTACAAATTTGATGATCAAAATGTTTTAGCAAATTTTAACTCAACAAATTTATATCATCTTTTACAACCTGTTGTATCTAAAGAACTTACAACTCACAAAAGTATCAAACTAATAGTTCAGTATCATATGATTTTATCAAAGTTACACGCGATCGAGAAAGATATATTTGATATAATCTTTGAAAATACAAGTTTCGACAAAGAAATATCTGAGCCATATTTAACAGCTAAATCACGAAAAATATTAACTGGAACAAATATGTCCTCTGAAGCAGATGAAATATAGCAAGAAATAAATAAAAAATTGGAGGGATTTCCTTCATCTGGGTCAGGTTGGAAATTTGAAATGATAAAGAAAGTTTTAATTCATACAGCAAAATATCACGCATTGCGAGGTACTTCTTACGTTGATCTTCCCCAAAAAATTAAAAGCAAAAAATGATGTATGAATGTCAAAAACAACGACGATCAATGTTTTCGTTGGGCAATTTTGTCTGAAAGACATCCTCAGAGTGACCACAGTGACCGAATTGAAAAGTATTTGCCATACAAAGACGAACTAGATTTTAACGGAATAACTTTTCCAGTGGCAGAAAATCAGATACAAAAGTTTGAAAAACAAAACAATATTTCAGTAAATGTTTTCGGACTAGATGAGCGAGAAAATGTTTACCCAAGGTATATTTCAGAGACTGCTACATAAAAGACAATAAATTTATTATTTTATAAAAGACATTGCGTTTGGATAAAAAAACTTTAACGGCTTAGTTGGCGGACAGTATAATAAAAATAAAAAGAAGAAATAGTTCTGTTATAAATGTTTGCAGGGTTTTTCTAAGAATGAGAAACTGCAGGAACATATTAAATACTGTATCAACGTTCAAAGAATAACAATGCCCGGAGAAAAAGAATAAGTCTTAAAATTTAAAAATTATGATCATAAACTAAATATACCTTTCGTTATTTATACCGATTTTGTGTGCCTACTCGTTCCAGTGGCTGGCGCTGAAAATAATCTAAATAAATCGAGTACAAGAAAAATACAGCAACATGTTCCTTGCGGAGTAGCTTATAAAGTAGTTTGCTGCGTCGATGATAAGTTTTCATGTCCGATAAAGTTAAATAGATGAAAAGATAATGAATCTGAAAGTGCGGGGGTATGGGTATTAAAAAATCTGATAGATGACGTTAATAATATTTCTAACAAATTATTTAAGACAGCTCCAATGAAAATACCGTCTAAACAACAACTTGAATGTGATGAAGCGGTTAATTGTCATATTTGCGAGAAGTTAATGGTAGACTCAAACGGAGTCCATAAAGTGCGCGATCGCTGTCATCTGACCGGTCAATATCGTGGGGCAGCTCATAATAATTGCAACTTAAAATTTCATGCACCAAAGTTTATACCTGTAGTTTTACATAACTTTCGCGGCTATGATAGTCATATCATTGCAGAAGCTTTTGGCAACGAGGATATTAAATCTAAACTAAAACTAAATAATAAGATAAAATGTATTCCAAATAATTTTGAAAATTATATGTCAGTTACTCTCGGAAAATTACGTTTTATTGACAGTCTGCACTTTATGGCAGCATCATTAGATGAACTTGTAAACGGTTGTAGCACTTTTAATAATCTGCGAAGTTGCTTTGGTGAAAACAACGTCGATCTGACACACAAAAAAGGTATCTTTCCGTATGAGTATCTGGACGACTGGAGAAGATTTGAGGATACTTCACTGCCTAACAAAGACAAATTTTACTCGCAGCTAAAAGGTGAAGATGTGTCAGACGACGAATACAAATATGCACAAGATATTTGGAATAAATTTAGTTGCAAAACATTTGGGGATAATCATGATATATATTTGAAAACAGATGTTTTATTACTAGCAGATGTTTTTGAAAGTTTTCGTCGAGTAAGCTACAGCAATTACGGACTAGATCCTTGTTGGTATTATTCTGCTCCCGGGCTGTCGTGGGACGCTCTACTAAAAACAAGCAAAATAGAATTAGATCTCTTAACAGACGTCGATATGTTTAATTTTATTGAAAAAGATATCAGAGGCGGAATTAGCGTTATAACAAAAAAATATGCAGTAGCTAATAATAAATATCTTAAAAATTATGATAAAAATCTCCCGTCGAGTTATATTATTTATCTAGATTGCGTCAATTAGTACGGGTTTGCAATGTCAGAGCCAATGCCGTGCGGTGGATTTAATTGGATATCTCCAGATCAATTTCTTAAAGAAAGTGAAAAAGATTTTTCCGCTATCAGTTAATTTGTTGATGTCGATCTAGATTATCCTAGTTCGTTACATGATCTACACAACGACTACCCATTTTGTGCAGAGTCGATGATGATAGATTACAGTTTACTATCACCCGAACAACGAGCCATGACAACAGCAAAAAATTCGATTGTTAATAAGTTAATTCCAAATTTATTAAATAAAAGAAAGTATGTGATAAATTACACAAATTTAAAACAAGCAGTAGATGCTGGACTAATTCTGAGAAAAGTTCATCTTGTGCTAAAATTTATTCAGTCGAGGTGGATGTCAAATTATATTGACTTAAATACCAAACGTCGTGCTGTAGCTAAGACCGACTTTGAGAAAAACCTTTTAAAGTTAATGAATAACTCAGTTTTTGGAAAGACAATGGAAAACATTAGAAAGAGAGTAAATCTTGAAATTGTTAATGATATAAATCGCAGAAATAAATTAGTTAACGATGTCGGTTTTGTCAGCATGAACATATTTAATGAAAGTCTTGTTGCAATACAACGACGAAAGACAAATTTAAAGTTAAATAAACCGATTTATGTTGGTGCAGCTGTACTTGTTATATCAAAGTGGCTGATGTGCGACTTTCACTATAATTTCACCAAAAAGCAGTGGCCAGATTCAGAGTTGCTATTTACTGATACAGACTCGCTAGTTTATAATATAAAATGTGAAGATGTCTATGAAGATATTTATAACAATAAAAATTATTTGATTTATCAGATTATCCAACTAGTAGTGGATTTAATGATAATACGAATAACAAAAGTTATTGGTAAAATGAAAGATTAGTTAATGTTTGTGACGGTGAGAGAGTTTGTTGGACTTTGAAGTAAAATGTATACCGTACAAATTTCGGCGATAATACACTGACAAAGAAAGCAAGAGATATTCCTCGTGGTTATATAAAGAAATGTATGAAATTTGATGATTTTAAAACCGCACTAAATAATAATGTTAGCTTTATTAAGATAAATGTAATCAGAACCAATCTTCACAAACTCGAGACAGATACTATTATTATACGTGGACTCAGCAATTTCGATGATAAAAGATATTGCAAAAATGGTATAAACACACTTGCGTTAGGTCATTGTGAAATTAATTTATGAATTTCCGACGAAATGTTAAAGTTTGTTTAGAAAATGACTTGTAATTTTCCAGAGTTAGCTATTTTGTTTCAAAAAGGCAGATAATACCGTTACAGCTAATTTCAAATCGTATTTGAATTATCGAACGTAGATCAGGACATGTGTCGTCCGTTTGTCTGTGAGGTAGAGCTTTCGACTGCGTAAGATTACATCTGTCAAGTGATTTTGTTTTGTCTGTCTGTTTCAATGAAAGAATCTAAAGCCGTGCTGAAACGGAATTCCCTGAATCTTAACATTATGTATATGGCTTGGTAAAAAACCCACCTATTGATTTTTCAGAGTGCAGAGTCTTCTGACTATAATGTACACAGCCGCTGTATTAAAGCTTTCGTTTTCTGTACAAATAGACGTAATATATTTTAGATTTCGTTTTTCTGCATACATGTAAGATTTCAGATTTAATTTTATATTAACGTTTTTCAGAAGCAGAAAAATGAAAATGCTATTAACAATCAGGTAACTGGTGAGTATATAGTAATTTCTCGAATATTTATATATGTAACCGGATTTCATAGCTCAGTGCAGGAATGTTAGATTCTCGTACTGAAGGACTGTGGTTCGATTCCCGTAACATGCAGATGTCGGTGGGT
Source organism: Megalonaias nervosa (assembly GCA_016617855.1). Lineage (NCBI taxonomy): Eukaryota > Metazoa > Mollusca > Bivalvia > Unionida > Unionidae > Megalonaias > Megalonaias nervosa. Next base: position 4,349 of record JAECUM010078717.1, on the reverse strand, counting down.
ATTGTTCTGGATTACCAATTTTTCTAAGATAATTGGGGGTACGAAGCCCAACATAACAATAATACAATCTCCCACCATGTAACCACGTGGTGGGTGTACTTTTGCACTCTCCTCGGGGTTATCATGGGGAGAGTATACAAAATCTGTTGGACGTAGGTAAATTCCCAGTTTATGCATGTGCCGTCTCATAAGATAAGTTTATGTATCTCTTAGGATACGTTTATGTATGTGCCGTCTCTTAGGATAAGTTTATGTATGTGCCGTCTCTTAGGACAAGTTGATGTATGTGCCTTCCTCTAGGATAAGTTTATGCGTTGTGTTGTCCAAAAATAAACAGCAGGGTGATGTGAGCTCGTGACCTTGTGACCCCACTGAGGGGTACCCCATACAAGGACATTCAGAAAGAATGTCGCCGGACAAAAAATGTCTTATAAGGTGCCTGTGGACCATAAGACAGGTCTTTACACTAAAATAGACAGCCCTCAGAGTTCCTAAAGTTTCGGTTTCGGATATTTAGGAATTCGCCTGGGGGATATATGCTTTGAGTCCTGAAATAGACAGCCCTCTGCGTTTCTAAAGTTTAGTTTCATTTAGGAATTCGCCTGGGGGTATGTCTATGAAAGGGACTCTTAGGACCTCATGAGCTTTACCGGCAGAAGGGACCCCAGTGGAATGATAGACCGAACGTCACCGCTGCTGTTTATTGTTTGTCTTTAAGTTTAGAAATATCATTATCAAATAAAATATCAACTATGTTGTCAATAAATGTCATCAAATCATCTGACCAACCTCTTATTCGTTCGTCATTTTCAGTTGCGAACAGCCATACTGACCCAAAGTTTGGTGGTATATGATATCCAACTTTTTTAATACAGTCGCTTATTATTTTAGGTTTTATGCCAGTATAGCATGAGGCTGATTTTATTGAATCAAATCTCTTACAAAATCTGTTTGTTAGATCAAATCCAACATGTCTTATTGGATTATAATGATACATATTATATAATATTTCATTGTTCAATATAAAATGTATATCAAAAATTGATTCATTCTCCGACAAATTTGGGGTGGGAGGTTCTGGACCAGAATCCGCTTTTGGTTGAGGATCAGCCTCTTAGTATACTAACATATACAACGATACACCAAACCTACCAAACGTACACTATCATACAAACAAGGTTAGTAAGTGTTTATAGTCACGGCTTCGTCTTGGAGTAGACTCTCTTGGTCTGCAATCGACAATAAATATCGAAAGAAGTACGACTAATAAGTTTCAGTTATGTTTGGCTTTTGCGTGGTCTAGTGGTAAGTATGACCACCTCACATGCAAACAAACCAAGTTTTAATTCCACAATATACATGTATCTTAAGGGATTATTCTCTTTATTCGTTGCTGTTTTAGAATGAATTGTGCAGGAGAATTATGTCACACTTGATATAATCGGTGCGATTAAATAACAAATCATAGCAGAGCATAAGTGGTAAGCCGACGTCATTATCACGTGTTATAGCTAGAAATCTGCTCCTGCACTCTGGTATGCATATTGCTGACCAATACATTTGGACATATAATAAGAAAATAATACTAATTTTGGAGTCAAAGGGTCAAAATTCACTGAGCATGAAAGAAGATAAGGCGATTTTTGCGACGCAACTTTAGCTCTGAACAACGAACAATTAGCACAACTTGTCGAGAGATTTAACTCAATATATGCAAAAATTTTGTCGATGTTGAGGAGCGAAATAATCAGTTAAATTATTTTCATCAATCATTATCGATGGATTATCCTTAGGTTTGTAAGAAAACATTTCAATTATGTAGTCTATATCGCAATAATAATGGTCCTTGCGTATACATATTTGTTCAAAATAGCAGTGTTTATCCCAGAGTCGATCATATTAAGATCAGCTGTTCGGTTTTTTCCGAATTAAATACACCCAAAGATTTTTACTGAACACGGAGACGGCGTACAATCTGCAGTGCATGATTCAATTGTTGACTGATCTAAATGCATTCTCTTATATAAATATATTTCATTGCTCATAGTTTTATTATGTAAATGAGTTAGGAAAGAATGTATGTAATGTATAGTTTCACTTGTTTTAAAATGCTTTGAATATTTATAGATTCTGGTATGGTGTTAGTGTCAAAGAACTGTCTACACTTAATGTTAGGATATTATATTTTTTTACGAAATTGTCGGGTTTCGTTGCCGCGTACAACGTTACCCAAGGGTAGTTTCGCCTTTAGTTACTTCAGAATACTGAGTTCGGTTTACCCAATGCTGTATGAGCAAATCGCTTGCAGTGAGAAACAAGAATACATCAACTTTTCTGGTTGTGGTTTTTCAGCCGCAACCAGGGTAATTCTAGAATAGTTCGACGCTTTTGTATCATAAGAAAACGGGTTTTATCAGGAGGCTGTCAGCTTTACAAGAACGTTCTTCAGCTGTAATGGTATGTGAAATTCTGAACTATAACACTGCGTTTCTTTTATGGCTTAAACTTTTTCGAGTTTAATGTATGATATCTTATACTATTATAATGTGTTCTAACAGATCTTTTCTTCTTTCTCAAATATTGAGTCGCTTTTGATGTTGCAAAGAGTTCCACTCTTGAAGCTGTTGCCATTTCTCATGCTGGTTTTACTTTCCTAAAAATGTATATTGGAGCAAGGACAGAGAACCTCGTTTGAACATATTTGTCACACTTTCATGTCCCGAATCATAATTTATCATGTTTTAAATAAAGATATATGGTAAATGTGAAAGCAATATCAGTAAGAACACATTTTAGTTGACTCATCCTTATTATTATCAGTTTTCGATATTGGTTGATGTTTTTGATAAGAAGTTGCAATATTCATTTTAATGATTTGATAATGTTACAGAAAGTGTGATATAATTCATTATAATGTATGCTTATACAATAGCATTGATCTTAACATTTATTGCATTTAATCTTGGGTAACATTTACAGTAGATTAAATATCCTAGCTGATCTCCATGTTGACAATGATCACCTAATTTTTATAGGTATTCGTCTTAAAATCAAAACGAAATTTGGCATATTGTGTTCCAGATTAAGAATGCGTGTATTTGTGTCACTGTCAAAGTCTATACATTCTCTACAGCCTCTTTAACTACAAATAGGCTGTTGAATGATTTTGAGTAAGTTCAGAAATATCGGTATCGGTGCAATGCCTGCTCAGGATATTAGACACAATTGATTCCAATATGCATTCGTTTTAATGTTGTATGACCGGATACCAAAGTGTGATGTAGCTGGTTAGGATTGATTTGTAATTAAACGTGTGCATGACAATCAGTTGTTATATTATAAAGTTCAATATCAGTCTGCATTATTGCTTTCAAAGTCATGACACATGTCCAAATGCTTCTACATAGAGGAAAGTCAGTGTTGTCAATCATAAGGTCTCTCCTTTCTTTTGATTTTACTAGTGTGTGTGTGTGGGGGGGTGTGTGTGTGAATGTTTTCTGATTTTATGTATCTCTCTTCAAAGAGAAAGTGGGCACAGCAGCAGTATGCGCTTGCCAAATATCAACACCGTAATTTAAATGAACTGTTACATATATCTAAAGAAGGTATATTCCTGGGACCGGGCGAGTCTAATGTGTGCTTAGTAACCATAATTGTTCTTTTATTGAACAGGTCCGATTATCAAGTCAAATACTATATAGTTGTTTTCACATTTTTTATGACTGAGAACAAACAATAGAAAAACAACAATAACTTCGACCTTCATCTACGTTTATTCTGCCAACTGCAGAGCATTAGCTAACGACTGTAAGCAATGGAGTTCCTATGGCCATCTGTGTCTCCTATATTCGTGAAAAAACAAATCTTAACAAGGTGACTACGACATCACGTCAACATTAAGACAATTGAAAAAAATTCCATTAAGACTAGTCATTATACGTGGCATGAAAAGAAAGAATGGACAGCCTGTATATACTAATTTGCGAAAGAACGTCTATTAAGCAACAATAAGATTTTATACATTATTTAGGGATCCCAACCCACATTCAATTTGACCTCATGAAGTTAATGTTTGTTGTATAGTGCCTAATGATGTAAAGCTGAAATGTCGAAACTTTCAAACAAAAGAGGGAACATGTTGATCCCTATGCACTCTTCCAAGGCTTTAAGTGACGTAACGATTTAATTAGGTGATCGTGCTTGGCGTAACATCACCCGTATATCCTTTCTGACTGGTTCGTTCAAACTTGGTGAAGTGCAATTAATGCCCAACTATCAGACATTGACAAAGTCACACATATTGCAATAATGAACAACATGTAACACTCTTGTTTGCACAATTTATACAT
>JAECUM010078710.1:0-17489 GCA_016617855.1 Megalonaias nervosa | reverse complement strand
ATATATATATATATATGTATGTATGTATGTATGTATGTATGTATGTATGTATACACTCAAGCGAACTACAGAAAAGCATTACCATTTTCGCAATTTGCAAATAACGACTCCACATATCAGGCACGTGAGAGCTACAGATGTGCCCAACAAGATTTTCGTCACAATTGGCGGCGATATTATATCTGAAAAATTAAACATGGGTACATCAGAAATACTGCTAAGACATTGTGAAATGCATTTTCGTATAAAATTAAATTCCAAACATGTATTTCCAAAAATGAATGGAGCAATATTTAAGCAAGGGGTTCCTTGAAAAGTAGTGTGTCGTGTGTTAACGGTGTTATGGTGGTGCAAATTTGGCTAGTCATGAAATCTTACAATATCAGGGACAGTTTTTTTTTTACAGATATGAGTAAATGTAGAAATAATATTTTATGTTAGACATCGCTTCTGATGTAGAAGACTTCAAAATCTTAACATACAATGTCGCCGAAGACTGAAAAGTGAAACCTAAGTCTTAGGTCCGCAGGTTTAAAGACGTGACGTCTATAATTTATCTTTCAATTATCAAGGCAGTGAAACTGATCTTAATTTCAAATGATGGTGTATATATATATATAAAACTTTAAATTAGATTTGATAAGGGCGAAAATAAATTCATGTGATATAATTGCTAAAACTCACAAAAGGATACTTTTGTTTGTAACACCGATGTAACAATGGTCAAAATGTTTGTTAATAAAAACCTAAGGATTTTGAGGTTTTATTATGGCCTAAATTTTGATTTTGTTCGATCCATTTAAAGTTAGTTTGGTTTTGCTAATAATGAGACTTTAAGGAAGAATGAGTACTCAAAATATATAATTTCAGCTTCGAAAATGTCATACAAACTATTTGTCGTGCTGATTTGACACATTTATCAGAAAATAATCTTACATTGCGAAGACTTTGCGCAAGTACATTTTCAAGTATTTATATGACTGTTCTATTGGGAGAAATAACACTGTTGGTGAATAAACTCATCGACAAGTTTGTATCTTTGTGCATGTTTGCAGAATAAAATATTTGATTAATTTGCTGATTAACCTTTGATAAAAGCGAAAATTCTTGATTCAGGGTCATGAGAGAAACTTGTTAATATGTGCTCACATTAGTATCAAATTAGAAACACGGTGATATTGGTAAAACAGTTTCAAGTTTACTGCAGCTGACTTTCATGAGTGAAACTATTTAGATGATTTACTGATTCAAACTGCAGCTACAAATGCATAATTTGCCACGAACTTTGGCTTATTTCATTATTATCAGCATAAATTTAAGACTAAGGTTTAAGGGAAGATTTTACCTTATATTCACCGAGATTTTGAGCATGAAATTCAAACTTAAATATATAACACATATAAAGATGAACATAATAGTAAAATTCCTAATTCTTGTATTCTTTTAAGTGGAGATTTTATGATGCACAATGTCTTTCCTCTTCAGAGATGACAAAAGGAGCATTGACATTATGAATGGACTGAGAACGTTCACGATATTAAGGTTTCCCAAATCCTTGCCAAAGAAACGGAAACTGAAGTCCAAAAGATCATTTCTAAAACTTGTTTGCGTATTAACGCAATGATTTGAATGGTTTATTGTTGTAACCATAAATACATATTAAAGTTTTGTATCGTTCAAACACACCATGAAAATAAACAATATTTAAATGTTTGAATCTGCTTGTGTACTAATATCTTTCAAGACAATCACTGCTAAGAAGTGTTATATGTCCAGGGGTAAACATTTTGTAACCTAATATATACCAAACAGAGAAGTCCTTTTATCGGTTGAAACTTTGGTGTCCTCTGCACTGGAATTTCTGGAATCATTATGGCCTGCTGAGTGGTCTGTAGAAGAATGAAAATGATCTAAAGAAATATACAAATGTTTTAAGGAAGAATGAAAACGTTCATTTCATTTGCATTATTGACAACGTCGAGGTATGATTCCATGCAAACACTTCTAGCTCCAGTGTGTCAAATTGGGAGTGAGTATCCTGGAACCCTTTAATCGCAGTTTTCATTGTGGTTGTTGTAGTCTTTAACTTAGAGAATAGTTAGTATTTACCTCCTTATCTTCACAGTCGTTGTTATTATAAGACTTGAGGGTATTTGTTAAATAACACTGTTGTATCAATAAATTCGCCCCATTTTCATGACATATGTGTTTGCTTTACGTAATTTGTAATCGACAACTCATGGAAACAGGTTGTTTTGTTTGAAATGTATCGGGCTAGTAAATCTAACAAATGTATCAAATATAGGTCCACACATCCCAGACACTTGTGTATCAACATAGTTTACTATATATAAGATGTATCTCTAATACCTATGTAGACTGTAACGTACAGATCAGTACTTGCCAAGTTGATATTGTTATACTACTGACAAGAAAAAAAGTCATCAAACTAAAGAACTTCTGAGTGACCCACTGTCTATGTTCCACAGTATGAAAATAGGTTGTGTATTTTCCTGTAAGAGAACCCATTATGAAAGTTACACTTCTTTTGAACATAATGTGCAAAACAATCGGTCTAGATGTTGTTTGTTTGCAAGGAAATAAAGATTATGAAGCAACATGTGAACTAAATCGCGAGTGTACTTATATATTTTAATGCAACAACAATCATTACTTCTCCTCCTACTACTACAAATGCTACTAAATGCTACAATTGTTAGATATATTCTTTCTGCTGCCAGTTCCTATTACTACTACTACAAATACTGCTACATACGCATTCTTTTTCCTTTTCATCCTTTCGCTCGTTTAAATAATTTGATATTTGACATTAATTCAACATCGTTTACATTTATGACATTAACGCCTCCTAAATAGAATGCTCAAAGCAAATACTGCGTTTGATACCGAACTCAGAGTGTACAAGTATGATCAAATTGTAAAATGAACAAAATGTTAATTGCAACAGTCTATAAAACAAGGATTCTATAGAAAACGTTACACCAAATTCATGTGAAATTGTCAATAAACGTGTCCCTGAAACTTTTCCTGTTGCTGGATTAATTGCTTCGCATGTGTAAGTTTCCTTATTCTTTACAGCATGCAGAGATTCCTTAGAGTTTATAATATCCACCCCTGGCCCAGCAAGCGAATATTCGCATGGAGGATAACAATCTGCAGAACAGTTGACTGTTGTAAGCTGAGCCTTGTTTGGACGATTCATCATATTCACTTCATTAAAGTATACGTAATCAGGACCATCTGCAAGGAGATCAAATTTCTGTCCAATTAATGAAATCACGTGCATACTTTCTTATGAAAGAACACCAGCTAGAAACAAATTATGCTATCTAAAACTGGTATATCTAAGAAAACTATGTAACCTAAGCCATAAAATAATACAGAGATGGCTGTGTTGCTTACCTTAAAAATTAATATCAGACGTTGATGCATTGGATTATCTCGATGATGATGATGATGATGATGATGATGATGATGATGATGATGATGATGATGACGATGATGATGATGATGATGATGATGATGATGACGACGACGACGATTGTAATAATAATAATGATAAGAAGAAGAAGAAGAAGAAGAAGAAGAGCAAGAACAAACACAAGAACAAGAAGACCAAGAAGAATAACAAGAAGGTGAACAAGATTAAGAAGAATAAGAAGAACAAAGACAAGAAGAACAAGCAGAAGAAGAAGAAGAGGAACAAGAAGACCAAGAAGAAGAAAAGGTCAAGAACAAGAATAATGTCCAACTTTATTCATCCAGATGAGTATGATATCTATTGGTGATGCTGGTTATGATGGTGATGCACCAATAACCAGAAGTAAATATAGCATAGAGAAAAAAGTGCAGGAAGACTCACATATAATTTTCAGTGTAAAGTTACCAACAACGGTTTTGTTTGTGATTTTATTCTTTGCCATGCAAGAGTAATTCCCAGCGTCCTCCCTTGTTGCATTTTCTTTTACAAGTATCCCACCTGAGTCCGATGCCAGAGTGTTTCGAATGATACTGTCGTCATGATTTATCCAATCAAACGAGCATGATAGATAGCATGTGGCCATACACGTGAAGTTCAATGTAGCGAATTCATAAATTGTGTTTTTATAAGACCCGAAGGTAATATTGTCTGGACCTTCTGAAATAGAACCGATAGCGTAAACAATTAAAAAAACTTACTTTATAAGTTTTTATGGAATGTGACATGCAGATATATTCAGATAATATATTAGAAAGATGCATCAATAAATACCAGCTAAGAGAAACTAAGGAATACATCTGTAGCAGTTGTTCTACTGTATGAACTGAATAACGTGATGTTCTCTAAGTACTTTTTGATCAGAGAGTGGGACACATTTCATAAGCCTTTAAACTATTTATATTTACGTTAATGTAGGTATAAACTGAAATGACAATAACTGATGTCAGGGAAATCCAAGAATTAAACACGATTATTATAACTTATTTACAATTGCTGTAGCAGATCTCTTTGGAAAGAGGAGGAATAGAAAAAAGCTATTGCTACTGAATATTATTCTGATTAATTTCTTTATAAAATTTCATCTTATGCGCTTAGAACTTTCACTTGATTTAAGAAGTCATATCATAATTTATCACAAATTACCATTGTTATTAATCCTGGACAGTATATCAAAACCACATGATGTCCTAAACGTAAATAATATTATCTATCAAATCTTCAATAACTGTTCCAAACAGTCACATCTTGGAATATTTATCACTGTAATGCCTCGTCATGTCTCAACAGTCCGATATTTTGCTCCTTTGTCTAATTTATTAGGTAAATAAAGTATTGAGAGAGAGAGAGAGAGAGAGAGAGAGAGAGAGAGAGAGAGAGAGAGAGAGATTATCAAATTTTAACGATCCGCCCAGCAAATCTGAGAGATGTGTTCCATTGGCGTACCTAGTCTTATCCTGTATAATTTACTTCGAACAGAGTTCACGTCGCCTGCACATGCAAATTTGACATACTGGTCAGACTTCTATACATTAATTATTGTTATAGTATTGTTGAACATCACTTGTTTTTTATTGGACGCTACACAAGATTCGTTTATCCACCACAACGCTGAACTATTTGAGTCCTTGCTTAGCTGGCACAGTAACTCAATTTTGTCATTATAGTATCATGTTGGTATCTAGAAATATCTTGTATTGTTGGTTCGTCAAACGGTCCTGAAAATAAAGAAAACGTGAGAAGAATTTTAAAGGGAATGTTTACATATTTTATTGAACACTGACGTAGCAAATTCAATCAAAAACCTACCTATCTTTCCATGCATCATATAGACTTATGGAATTTGAATTAGGTGTTCACTTGTAATGTGTACTGTAGCGTCGTTCTAGTATCGAAACGTTTAACGTGCTTTTCCCGGAGTTGACCTAACTGTAATTATTGGTGCGTGTGTAATTGCTCCTAGCGCAATTGGAGACAAAACAACACTTGCACCTTGAAAACAAATTATATTAGCGTTAATCTGTAATGCGAAATATAACAAAAGATTGTAATATCTTGACAATAGTAATTACAATGGATACTGTATGGATTTCCTGCGCTATGCTGGCAAAAGAAGATCAACTCATTTCATTGCAAGGCAGCAAATACTCTATATCGGCCCTCCTTATTTATTTTCGATTGCTCTAAGTGTTAATATCCACATGTCTATATACCTGCAGCCAAAATGTTTTACTACGTTGATAGACCTTTACACTTTGTTTATATCAGAAATGACGTTGACGCAACATTTGTACCGTTTTACAAAGGTTGTTTGTTAAATATGACATTGAAATAACTTCACAGAATATATATGTTGCATGAAAAAAAAAAAAAAAAAACATTTTATGATGTGGAAAACATTATTCAGCGAAATTGTTACATTTAAAAGAATCAAATTTAACATTATTTTAATTTTATAGTGGTGAACTATATATTGATAACTGTTATGTATATTTAATTTGTATTGTGCGATTCGTCCTTGTACATAACTGAGGGTAGAACTTCGGGCCTACCTGACAACTGTTTCTTTTTGATAAACAACATATTGCGTAGTTAATTTTTGTCTGTTATAGAAAATCATATATTAAGATTATGATTTGCAGGTAAACATGTTACCCTAGGTTTGAGTTCCACAGATATAGTTTCGATTCTGACGTTAGACTTTTCTAGAAAAGAATTGTGTTTCGTATTTGATGGAAATTTATATCAAGAGGGCACTCATCATGGCCCTCAAATTGTTTTTTAGGCTTTGATGTGGCACACATTCAGAATACTTTATTTTTTGGGGTTGTTATAGAAGTTTCAAGATTTTTGTGATTTAATTTACAATACTGTAATTTCTTTTTAAATTTTCACTTTGTGTTCTATAGAAATAAATTATTTGTGAATGTTACAAAATATTTTCTTGATTTTTTTTCTCTCTTCTTAGTTTAAGACCATAGAGTTGTAACAGAAAATTGGGCTCAATCGTCCGGGATATGAATTCTTTAAAATATTTCAGGAAAGCTTAATTTGAATTTGAACTTTAAGTTCACTTTGTTTCGAAATTATTTTAGTCCTTTGTATATTAACTTCGCATATTTGAGAAATCTTTTGTGAAATCAGCAAGCTTTCACAATCTCATCTAAAGTGGAGAAGTTTCTTTTAAATCTTACCCAGGAAGGTTAGAGCCCTTAAAATGAGAATAAGTTTCTTAAAACTTGCTAGACAATATGATCTTTCTGAAGCGAAGGCTTCTTTAACGAAGCAAGGAACAAATTATTTTGTTCCAATACTTGGTGGAAAAAAATATATAGATGAATGTGCTTTGGGTTTCATTAGTAAGTTTGTATCTGGCTCCGAAATGAAATTGAAAGAATTGAATTTTACGAACCAGATGGAAATAGAGTTAATAAAGCTTCAGCTTCAGAACGAAATGATAGAATTCCAAAATCACAAAGAGGAAAGAGAAAAACAAATGCAATTGCAGAACGAAGAAAAAGAAACAAATGCAATTACAGAAAGAGGAAAAAGAGAGACAAATGTAATTTTAGAAAGCGGAAAGAAAGAGAGAGATAACAAGAAGAAAGTCAGATGCCAAATGATAAAAGAAAAGGAAGAGAGGGAAATACAGATACAAAATGAAAGACAAAAATAAGAAAGTTAAAATGAAATTCAAATTAGAAGAATTGCAACTGCCAAGCGGAAAGCGTCGCCCCCACTTTACATAAATATTCAGGTTTCGATATTACCAAACATATTATGTTAATACACCCGTTTCAGTATTAGATACATAAATAGAAAGGATAATCTAATTTGCAGACGCATTTTCACATGCACAGAAGTACTATATTGCTTATTTTGGGTATATCTTTTCTCATTCATAAGACATCTAATTATGTGACTTTAATTATTGTAGTGTCATATGTAGTTTTAAATAAATGCGTAAAAAAAGTTTTTTTGCGTAAATCTTTTTTATGAGGGGGTGCTTTAGATATTTAATTTGTAATGTGTGTTGTATTTTTTCTATGATTACATGTTATGTAGCTTGAATATGTTTTGTGTGATTTACTTTTTCGGTACCTGAGGGTAGGAGGATGGGCCTATCTGGCAAATTTTTTTAAAATACTCTTCATATTACATAGTTAATGTTTGTCAATGATAATAGAATCTATATTAAAATTATTTGCAGGTTGATATGTTTAACTAGATTTGAGTTTATGATACTGCCTTGAATCTGATTTTAAAAGTTTTCAGAAACTTGTTTTCTTTACAGATTCAAGAAAATGGTAATTGTATGACTCTCATCTCGGTCCACAAATTGTGTCTTACATTTTTATATTAATGTTGTTTATATTAAAATTACTCGTTCGGACCTTAAAGTCCACAGTGGAACCAGTCTTTTAGTTATGTGCAGTTTCTAATTTAAGAGGACTTAAGTTATTCATTGGAATCACAAAGTGCACAATAGTACCTTCGAATTATATCACCATTTTGGGATTATTGTTAATTCATTTAGAGACATTTCAGATTATGTCATTATGAAACATCAAGAATGTTAGCACATCAACACTGATACAGGTCGATTGGGACAGAAGCTCTTTCAAGACTGGAATTCATTCTAAACACCACTGGAATTCATTCGGAATTCTCAATACCTTTGGACATGAAATGTAACTTTTAGGACAATTTGGGATTTAATTCACAAAACTTTAAGGTCGTTATAAATTCCCACTTTATCTTCTAGGGAAATTTACTTGTTGAAATATACAAAACTTGTCGGTTTTCACTTTTTCTACTACTTAGTTTAGATCTTAGAGTCGTAACAATACTATTAAACATTATAGCCAGAATTGGCACACAGCCTTTAACCAGATCAAATATAACCACGCTCTTATCTTCTGACAGATTGTTTTCTTGTTTGTAACTGTACAATAACATTTTTGTTACACAAAGTGCATTCCTTCATCACTCTTACTTTACTGTAAAAAAAAAAATCTACAATTACTTTAATATGCACTTCATTACTGTATCTGATAAATAGAGAGAGTGACATTAATTCGATATCCAAAGACAATAGAATCTGTTTGCAATATTAAAATCATATTTTTCATGGGCCAGTAGCTCCCACAAGGTCATTCCTGTGTCAAGTTCACACATGGTTGCTGAGTAGAGACAAAATGAAACAAAATGCTTGGTTTGAAATGTACGTTCATACATTATTACTTTGCTTTTATAATTCTTGGTTTATGCCGGAGTGATTTTGTAGATGTATATCCATATAACATCAATATTCTTTGGTACATTATTTGCAAGCCATTATGGTGTCTTTTTTTAACAGACTTCTTGTGAGATAAATGAATTGCATTTTGAAAAGAATACACATGAACATTACTGTTCGATGCATGACATTTTATACTCTGTCCATACGAGCAAATATTAGAATATCCGTAATGAAATGAGGACCAAATACATTCTGGACTTCATTCTGCGCATCGTCATAGCACTGTCTCTTTTAATTAACTCATTGAGGTTGAAAGCCATAATTTTATTTCATGATGTAGCACGATTGTTCCAGGGACTGAAACATCGAAGCGGGTGGAAAAAAAGACAGAGCTAGCTTAACAGTGATACCAAATAATGTAGACATTTTAAATACATAAAACATACACCCCATAGAAAAACGTCATTTTTGAAAGCAGATATTTTATAGGCAAAATGTCGCCAGTTCCAGAACCGTAGTTTTATCCCTATTTTAGTCTCGTTCTGTTAAACTAAATCAGACCTGACCAAAAGCCATACACATAGATGGTCCCTCTCAAAACTTCTGGTACATTTTGGAATATGGGGGAAAGGGGGCCTGTGTCTGATAAGAATAAAGAAAAAGAAAACCATATGCCAATATTATAGGTCTACTTAGAAATAAGAAAACGAAAACCACTTATTTCAACTTTCACGCATTTGCTCATGCGCGGGCTAAATAGCCAAGGCCAAACAGCTTCTACTTATCTAAGCACTTGACCATTTGAAAATATCTGTACTGGACCTAAATGGATACTAGTGGAATTAACAAAAAAAAAAAACTCTTAAGAGGAAATACGAATACGTTCCCTGCCTTGATGAGTAAAAATATATATTTTTCAGCAGTTGCTCTCAACATGTCTTTTTCTTGAATGTATCAATTATCATAGTATCAAAGAAACGTTTTAAGGACAAAACGAAAATGGCAATGCAATTATTGTCATTTTTTTATATAAATCACTGTTATGTTTGTCTCTCTGTGTGCTTATATTTGTAGACACATATTACATGTTGCAATTGACTTTAGATTTGGTCATAAAACAGTAAGTGAAGACAGCTTTTGTATATATTTAAATTAAGTTCCTTTGCATTCAATCATTGTTTATTTTACTCACTTTTAGTTGAATGGTTCAAGACAACTTTGGACCACTTCTGGACGTGAGCTTCATAGGATGCATCACACGAGTCCGATTCATAAATTACATATCCCTGTTTTAATAACGTTAGCTAAATTTACCCAATACATCCAAGTATAAAGTCGTTGCAGCTTGTCTTTATTGGAAACCGAATATCGCAGTATGGCTAAATGAACGATGCACAAAGTGTTTGGCAAAAGGGTTTCAGGGATGTTCCATCAGATCTAGTAACAATGACGTCTTTGCAACAGAAAGTAAACACTACAAATTTGTATCCTCACAACATTACATTACAACACTGTCAAAAAATTACATTACAGCATTGTCACAACAGTAAAACAACGTTTTCTCAAATTGATGCAACATAAAACTTTTAACCACGATTTACTATCGCGTAAGTAGAGGCAAATGTTGGTTACTTTTATATCTGACAGAATGTTCCTCATGTTCTCAATGCCACTTGAAACTTGATTAATTAAAAGTAAGTTCAAACATTATCGGAGTTTATTCAAGGCTATGTTTCCTCTTGACCACCCTATGTCAAAATTTTTTTAAACATACTAAAACAGTCCTTTTAAGATATATATATATATATATATATATATATATATATATATATATATATATATATATATATAAGAACTGAGAAGCAAACATAATTATATATTTTTTAGTATTCATTCTTCTGAAGCTGCCTTCACTTACAGAAGTATAATATGTATGCTAATACATTTCATGTTTATTTGTAGGGTTTTTTTTGCCTGTATTCGGTCAAGTTTATATATAAAAATCTACATAACATTGTCAACATGAGCTTACCTTTAACAGTCAGATTCACGGTTTCTATTTTCGTGCGATTAAGCTGTGGGTACGACGTGTATAGCCCTTCATCGAGTTTTGATACATTTTTAAGGCCGAGAATCTCTCTGAGATCTCTATCTTGCCCGACAAAAGAAAATTGTACTCGATTCATATACTCTAGTATGGGATCGGAAAAGTTTTCCTTCGGCCACAGTAATATAATAGCTTTATACTTATGTTCAATGTATATCACCTCCTCCGTTCCATTGTGAAGGTTCCAGTTTGTGGTTATATCCGATCCAACCTAACTTGTAACGGTCCTCATACCTGAAATGAACACAATTCTCAGTGAGTTAATGGTACGGTTCTAATATATAAAACTGGTTTGATTGATGTATTCTGAAAGGCCAAATCTATCAAATAGGCAGAATAACATTCATTACAAGACGTCATAAAGGCAAAACTACCTCTGATGGTGTTTGAAATAGCAAGGAAAGCAAAACTCAACAAAGAAATGTCCATTTTGTAAGTTACACATATATTACAGTAAATTCTATACTACAGCTTATAATATATAGGTTGAGAGACTCTCTTAAACTCTAAACTTTGTACTGTTTGTTATATGTAAACGGAAATGATTAATCGACATAACTGAACACAATACACCTTAGATCCAAAAGACCAATGCAATTCGAGAATATAACTCGTATGTTGATTATCATTCAGATCGAAAACATGACAAAAGAGGCTTATAGGCGAATTCAGATTTTATAGTTCGAATCAGATTTGTATGCCCTTATAAATTCCCTTTGTTTGATTTAAATACTCAAAGATACAGCAGTTTGTAATTTTAGCATCGGCAATCTAAAAACCAAGATCGTTTTGGGCCCAGTAATATATTCCGGTTTAATGTTTTATATTCCCCAACAATCCACGAAATAAAATTTGTCAAATTATATATATATATATATATATATATATATATAGAGAGAGAGAGAGAGAGAGAGAGAGAGAGAGAGAGAGAGAAGAAACATAAAAACAATACAAAACAGTAAAGTCAGTGAAACTGGTCAACAGCTTGGAGATTTACGGATTCCTTTTCCAAGGTGGACAACACAAAAAAACAATAATTAGAATTAAAACACAACAGCGTTATATAATATCTACTTACATCTTACTTTGTTATCGAAACCAAAATCAAGGAATTTTAAAATTATTATATCAAAAACAGCAACGGAACTGTATGCTTTGAACGATTTTGTCATTTGTGCCTTTTCTATTTCATCAGCCACAATGTTCAGTCATTGTTCTGCTTGATTCAGTGTGGAGACAAGTTTGGTAATCATTCTTAGAATGCATTCGCAACGTCCCCTTTATCCAGGGACAAAGAGTGAGAAGGGTCGTCTGCTCTCGTCTCCACACCTTCTCAAACAGAAAAGGATCGTCTGCTCTCGTCTCCACACCTTCTCAAACAGAACTATGATAAAACTGTTGTGAACGATGCAATAAAATAGACGCAAATAGAAAATCTTGACCTTTGACCGTACAAAAGAAAGTAAAATAAAAAAGATACTATTCGTCCTTACTATCAAACCAGATTCCCTCCAGTAGGTATAATTACTGTGTAAAACTTGTTGATCTTTTAAATGATCCAAAAACCCTAAACAAATATTTTACCAAATTAACCCGTTACAGCATGCCTCAGACCAGTCAGTCTTAGTGACATCCTCGTCAGAGTAAAAACGCAAGACACCCATAAACCAATCTTTGAATGGTTCCTCTGCACATTGTGGGGATAAATGATGCAAGAGATGGCAATAAGTGATCAAAGCTAGTAATTTTTCAATATTCGCAACAGCAACATCACATGCTAGCAAAAAATCTACTTTATTGAATAATATCCAAATTGTTCCTCAATCCATTGTGAGCGGTGAAATCGAAAACTAAACAGAAGGATGAATCTACCAACCAAAACTCTGTTGAGGAACACTGTTTTCCTTGCCACCAAGTGTACGAAATTAGCCTCACGGGATAACTCACAATTAAAATTGGAACCACGAAACCAGAAGAAACTTATTAGATTCGATGCCTGATAATTCTCCGACCAAACGTCTTGAACAAAGAAAAAATGTTCAGATCATTTCTCTATTTATGTTTACATTTATTGGAAGGGTTCACCTTCCTAGAGTTGTTGTGAAATTTGATTTTTATGTTTTCTTAGCTTTTCATTTAATTGGCATCATATAGTCATTATTGTGCTAATTTGCCGTAAAACACTAATACATACGTATATAAACGGGTTTATTCTTAAATTTGGAAGTGCATCATCTCTGCACATTGGATTATGACTATAAATTATCGTTATCAAGGACAATGTTTTAGGAAGCCATGCATCGGCATCATTGCTGTAACCTGGAAGGTTTCTTTGTTTCAGTTAGTTAATAGGTCACCTGCTGGCAACTTAAACGGAAAAACGTGTTCATGGCAAATTTAAATTCCTGATATCTCGTTTTTAAATTAATACATCCAGAAATTGCTGTTTCAACATCGCCATATGCCACCTACAAAAGTACAGATGTACCGTTGCATCAGGTCAATCTAAATCTGAACACAACAATACATTGTGATGATAAAATGGCACAATTTTGTTTTCAAAAAAAGCATCAATCTAAGTGGATTACACACATAACAGAGCTAACGTAAACAGATTGTTTATTGATGAAGCAGTTTCATTGGGAAGCTTGAACACTTACTTCTGAATGCTGGAAGAAATTAATGATTGCATGTTTAAATGTTCATAAGGTAGATGAATTCAATGCAGATATATCCACGAGCATGTTCAAATAAAATTACATACAAGTAATGAACAGCACAATGCATAATACAAAATCAAAACAAAAGAGCCGCGGTAGTTCAATTTATTATAACGCCGGACTCGCAATCCAAGGGTGGCAGATTCTATATACGCATAGATCGACAAAGGGCGTGTCCTTGCTAAAGCTATTTAGCTCCCTTTTCCGCTGCATGACATAGTCCGTAATGTTGTAAAAATGTAGTTTTAATCCAACAAATCAGCGAACAAAAAATGCAACACATTTGTAAAACTTCAATCTTCATATTGTGGATAAGGTTTCCTAAACAGAAAAGCATTGGGAAAAAAAACCCATCAACTATGTGTATTTTATCTAAGGCAAATGTTTGTTTTTCAACAGTACATGCAAAATCAAAAAGCCATTAGTAAGACAAAGTGGAACTGGGCAGAAAGGATGGTCAACAATGAAACAAAATGTATTTTGAATGGAATATTGAAGGTAGGACTTAAGTACCAGTTACTACCATAAAGAGGTTGAAAGAAATGCATAACGGACAGAATAATGAAAGACGAAATAATGAAGACATGCGTTTCATTTAGTGTGTTTGTTTATGTTCCCTTATACCTCCTGAGCGGAAGCGTGTAATAGAGATTTTTATCGGGCAAACCTTGCGTCAGTTGATCGGCATTATATTCTGACCCTATAAAATCTAGTATGTTAATGCAGGCCATTCTACCTAAACTTACATCCAAGGGTTAGCACCTTTCATGACCTTATTAGGTGGGAGAGCTCTAAATAAACATAGACTAGTCATCAATAGCACAAAATGTTCCGGACTCATTTCTTACATTCTGTACCTAAAGCATATACCCATGACCCCTTAGGCTTCGACCATCAGAGCCACTCGTCAAACACTATATTTCAAGCCTTTTCACATCATGCCAAATTTGCTGGATCCTATCGGCTCCATTACTTCCAAACCTCAGTAATATTTTCTGACAAGCCCTTGCATCAACACACTAATCGTTTGGTCACCAGGATACATCTTGCACAGTTTTGATGGGGTTTGGGAACTCTGCACTACCTAGATCCAGTCAACCAAAAGGCTTTCAGAACGCGAGAGTCTTAGTTCTGATTTACTTTATAAAGGTGTAAATTACTCATTGTTCTGGTTTAGAGTAGGCAGCTTCAACATCATATTTCCAACATCAGCATAGGTTATGCTCCATTTTCAAGACATTACTGCGTTTGAAAGTAATAGCTACAATTTATAATGCAAGTGACCTTCCTAAACAGCCCAAATTGAACCTATTTGCTATTTCACAGCAAAGAGTCTCAGCTCCATTAATCATTATTTGCTCATGATGCTTTAATGCTGCTGCTTTTGAGTGAATACAAAAAATATTATTCTCTGCTTAGCCAACCTCCAAAATATATTTTATAAAAAAAAAGAACATATCAGTGATATTTTATGGACTATAGTAGGATGCAATAACATCTCATTGGCTCGATCAGTGTAGTGATACCTTGATGAGGTAACAAAAGATGTGCCTATTTATTACATAGAGGATCTCAAATGGATAATGACAATATTGAATTTATGAAACTCGCAAAAGCTGGACATTATTTAACGAGAGTCATAAATTCAATATTAAATCATTACCCATCTGAGATTCTTTCTATCAGATATTTTTTTTTATTTCTGTAGAAATTTTGATAGAAAGAAAAACGAATAATTTCATTCATTCTGACGGACTATGCACCTTTCATTCGTTATGCGTAAAAAAAGTACCAACCAAAGTTTAAATAGTAAAAGTAGATTATACTTTTTTGTTAACTATGAATCAAAGAATAAGCGTACATCCGAATAAACAAAATCATTTTACAAAAGACAAAATCATTTTTCAGCTTAGAATGTCCAATGGGTTTGATGTCACATTGTTTGCTATGGTACACAGTTTCGGTTAGACCAGGGCTACAGAACACGATCAAAGTTCACCCTGAAATATCACTTCACAACAAAACATTACATTGTTGCGATATTCATGCGAATGGAAGATTACTGCATGCTGAAGTTCCCATATTTACTGTTATGTATTTGTGGCCAGATATTAGCAGTATTTGATTTGGAACAGCAGACTTTACAGAATACATAAACAAATTTCTGAGTCAGATTTGCATCACATATTAACCGCGTAAATATACTGTGGTTGGATAAAATCCCGTCAGTTGGGAGATAGGTTCAGGTCCATATTCTTCAGTGAACACAGGTGAGTTTATTTACTTCTGTCAGTTAAAGTTTAAACCACTCTATATAGAGTGGGTTCTATGTTACAGATATACCGCACCCCTGCACTCCCACCCCTCACATCCGCTATCATATGAGCAATACCCGTAGTTTTACTTCTTGGTGTTATTCTTGTATTGAGTTTTGCGGCACTTTTATATGATGATACTGTTATACATGATATAACAAACCCCTGTTAGGGAGTAAATTGGCCATACTCAGACAGATTAGACTATTTTCTTCCAGTTCCCTTTTGTGAGTCGAGTTGAAAAATGGCCGCCAAAATATTCATTGAAAATAAAAACAATTCCAAAAGGCGAAAATAAAAAGGTTTTCCCACCATCGCAGCCATTCAGTAAAGAGAATACTGCACAATAATTCCACGGGCTTATTTGGACCAATCAGAATCACAAAGTGATATGTAACACGTTATGATGTCAAAAATATGAAACTGCACATACTATAGGACAACTGTACCGACTACGCGATAAATTTGCTTTCCTGTATCTCTGGCAATATTGGTGGATAACTTGTCAACTTTGGTTGCATTTCATAGTGTGGCTTGCTCCAGAGTTCTTTGCATCTAACACGACAGCAGTAAAAGTGGAGGCCATGTGATGCCTTAGGTTATAATTGTATGGTCCCAACACAAGGACACGCATCACATACTCGACACAAAAAGGTGTTTTGTAAGGTCGGTTTAAGCTACCTAGAACAGGTTTTACATATAATTCATTATTTCATTTAGGAAGACCAGTTTTATTCAATGTTAATATATACATATTGAAATGTGTTAAAAATGATGGAATAGGTGTAGCAGTTTTAAGGTAGAAATAACAACGGTACATAAGATGAAGACAATGAAGATCATGAAGATGAAGTTCATGAAGATGAAAAAGACCAGCACCGTGTTTTATTTTGGTGTGCAATAGTTATTTGAGTCGATACAATTTGCAACGTATTGAGTAACATATTGCACTCAGAAGTTGACGTAGACTCCTGGAGATTCATTGGAGAAATGAAGAATGGATCAGGAAACTTGTTAATGTAATTGGCGGTTGCATGTTAGACACGTGCATTGCAAACAACTCACAAAATACTCACATGCGTACCACAGAACAACATGTATATGGACGCTGGATATCACTGTACTGAATCTGTAGCATCAAAATGCTCAACGCACACAAACAAAAAAAAACAGTGGTTTACATTCTCCAGGTATGGGTTAAATGTCGTCCCGACATTTAATCAAATTCTAACAAGAAAATCAAATTAAAGTCAAAACAAGATATCACATTAATGCTCATACAAGAACAACCTTATGTTACTATGTACCCTTCTCATCTACCGTAGTGATACTACCGTGACTGATTAGTAGATCAGCCCCAGTGGGATTCGAACCCACCCGATTCTCCCTAGAAGATCACTAACATCTCATTTATTCACTATTCTATATTAACTGCTCAACAAGCATAGTTATTATTCTATATTATACTAGCTACAATATACATAACTAAAGAATATTGCCTTTCTTCATCAAGTTGAAATAATTAAATAGAAATATCAAATATTAATTAACCTGAAATGCCAGAAACATATAGCATAATGTGCAATATTAATTAAATGGAAATTAT
>JAECUM010078708.1:0-16523 GCA_016617855.1 Megalonaias nervosa | reverse complement strand
AGAGACTCGATTTATACGAGAGGATATGACAGGGAATAAATCGAATGCATCTGAAAAAAATAATGTGAAAGGTGCGTTAGGGATCACTGTAGACGAACAAGAGATCATTTATTGCTGTGGGATCTACCAATGAGATACAGGTTACTTCAAAAGAGAGAGAACTTGTATTAGTATCACACGAACGTTGACATAAGAATGCCAAAGGTGACGTAAACGACAGTATTCTTGTGTTTGAAGAAAGATCGAGTGACGTGAAAGTGTTGAAAAATAATCTAGTACAGAATGTTAATTTCCTTTTTGCTGACTCTATGCACATAATACTTTAATAAATGAACTTCTAAAGTTCAGAATGATGAGTAAAAAAGGAGTCTATTTTAATCTGATTATTGAGAAAATAGGACATCATTTACAGATAAGTGGAACATTATTGAAGTAATCCGTTGATGCAGTTTCTTTAATGATAGATTCATTTGATTCTTTATGGATGCGGTTAATGTATTTGATTTAATGGAACATTTTAGAAGATTGTTCACCCTTGTGAAACCTGGAAAGAAAGTCTGTTTCAGTCCTTGATGTTTTTCTTCTTCTTCTTGCATTCACACATTTCGATGCGAGCTGCAACATGAATGACTTGCTATATTGGAATAAAAGAGAAATGTAAATATTTTACAATATTGTATTATTAGGTAATACAATTTACTTCAAAACGTGTAGGTATCCTCAATTTGCTGCAGGTTATTTTGTTGTTTTCTCTCTCAAGCTTATTTGTTCTATTAATATAATGGATAAAGTAGGGTTCAGTTTGTTTTTAATCACAGCACGAATATATTTCTCAAGTTATTTGAGCGCCGCAGTTATTTTCAGAAAATTCACAGCTCCTCACCATCCCTATCCCCATGCATAAAAGAATATAAGTAAACATTTAGTGGTCCGTCCCTTATGTTATCATGTAAAAATTTAATGTAAATGAATTGTAAGAATAGTGTTACCTTTCTTCTTTCTTTCCTGCTTTAGTTTTCCTGAAGCTCATAAAATGTAATTTTCAGGCAACCCAAATGAACAGCCCGTTATAGAAAAGTTGCATTATGAGAGAGAGAGAGAGAGTATTTTGTAAATAAACCTCCACTTACTTATTAGTTCCATTAATCGGAATAGCTTATGGGTAGTCTACAAAATCCCTTCTCAAAAAGAGGTCAATGCATTCATAAAGCATGGAATAGGAGAATCCGCCAGAAAATGTAGAAGAACTCATTCTCACTATTTGTATACACTATGCTTTGTCCTCGGTGCAATAGGAAGTAGTGGTTAACATAGGTTTTCAAACTTTCATGAAATTTGGACTAGATAAGCTATTTTCATTTTTGTAAAAACAAATTGAAATTGAACATGCTGTATGTTAAAGGTCTTTCAGGTGAACAACTGCCCTCCTGTCTGGCAGCTTAACCAACACAAACAAATCAAAAAGAAATTTGATTTGCTAAATGGGATTAATTTGTGAATCATTCGAATGTGTGTTATGCGATACCTGATTCGGGCTGCCACGCTAGCCCGAGAGGTGAATTATTTCCCGTGAAATTCGATGTTTTCTTGCGATGACAAAGGCCAACAAGCAATTGCGATTTTGTTCTCTCCATCTGTCTGTCTGTCAATCCATCGATCCCTCTACGCGTCTTTCCTTGCATACATTAGCATAATTATTTATAAACAGCTGGATGGAAATTTGGGAATCTTTGTAGTCATGTTGACTCAGGCATCACTTTAGACTCCCCATACTCTGGGTTTCCAGGAAGGTTGTGAAAAGTACACACAGTTTCAATTACAATGACCTTTTCAAATACTTTGTGACCAAATATCATATTTATGCAATCACAGCAGGAGGAAGTTTCAAAGCCGTGATCACCTCTGTGTAATGATCTCTGGGGTGAGTACCTGTGGTGTATGTTTGTTTTGGAAAACACAGTAAAATGTGTAAGGATTTGCAATGGTGAGTTATTGTAGCTATTAAGTTCTCATAAAAAAAATTGTTGACTCTAAAACAATATGCAATTACAATAGTTTCCAACGTACAATCGAGTTATAGGTTGGTGTTCCCTGTAGATTGCTATATCTGTACAGTTTTCTGTTTGTACAATGTCAGTACAGTGTCTGTATCTTGCTGTCTGTACTCTGTACTTTATGTGTAGTATGTGCTATGCTTGTATATATTGGTATGTCTGTATTGTGTGCTATCTCCTTATTCTGTGCTGTCTTTATTCTAACAGTTTTATAGTTTGTTAGTGACCGTACATGAGATATGTGGGGTCAAAATGCAGTTTGTATTGGACGAGGTTACATTGGCCACATAAAGCTCGTATATAGTCACTAGCAAATTATATTAGATTTTAGATTTTATAACGTAGATGTAACAATTTTTCAGTCATATCGCTACGATGTCTGCAGTGTGGCAATTTATAGTGATGTCTAGCACTGGGGCATCATGCTGCAGACATTTAGAATCATGTCCCACCTAGTCATACTATTATGTCTCCAGGCCGACCTGTCCTAACACTAACCTTTAATGCTGAGCGCCAAGCGAGGCAGCTTCTCCTACCATTTTATTAAGTCTTTTGTTTTGACTCGGTCGGGGTTCGAACCCGCGACCTTCTGCATCAGGGGCGGACGCTCTAACCACTAAGCCACCGGAGCGGTCAACAAATTATGTAACAAATTTATCCTATCAAACATTCTTTGAACTTGACTGAAATAATAGCAACAAAACCTGCGAACGAAGTCAAAGAATCAAGGTGTTTCTGCTAAACAGGTCTCGTCAAATGTTTCCTCGAACACCTGTATATAGTCATGAATTTGATGACTGCATTTTTATTAGTAATAGTAATCGTCACAGTAATACTGTTAAGGTAACATTGATAAATTTTTCTTGCTCATATGACTATGCAAGGACAAGTAGCTTTACGGTATAACCATGTGACTTGTGTGTATTTTTTATTACATATGATGCGTCGTTTGTAATGCTTCATGTGTCATGCATCGTCCATCAACAATTACTGGTTTCCACTGCATTTCCCGCATTTATGATCCTATTTGAATTGAACTTAAGATATAGGCTTATATCACCAAAATATCAGACTATGCCGATACTGATCTATGCATATTAATGAGGGTGATCTTTCAGCTGATGGACTGAGCTTTTAGTACTCTGAAATCAATAATTTTGATAAAATGTTGCTCAAACATGGAATATGTTCTTATGTCTTCGATTTTGGACACGTTGTACAACGAAGAAGATCCATGCATGCTGATGAGGAAGTCTTGCATCCGATTTGCTGACCTTGTTACTAATCGGGCCGCCATATTTCTGGTTTGATTTTTAATCAAACTTGTTACATATACTTATATCATCAAGACTTTGGATAATTTCATTTGCGCGCAGGATCCACGCATATTAATTAGGTGATCTTGCCTCTGATTGGTTGAACTCGCTGGCACTCTAGAAGCCATATTTTTTATTTGATTCTGATCAAACTACAACCCTAGGCTTATATATTGATCAAACTACAAATCTAGGCTTCAATATGATCCACGCATAATAATAGGATGAACTTCCGTGTATTGACTAAGCTTGTTACCACTCTAGAACAAACTGGTAAAAAGTCATTAAATCCATCTAGGATCTTGGATGAGTACAACTCTGATCAAGATCAATGCATTTTAATGAGTTGATCATGCATCTTAGTGGTTGAGTTTGGAAACTTTATTTTAGATCATATTCTTATCAAAGTTGATAAACAGGTTTTGTCATCAAGCTACATAATGCGTTTTTATGAGTAAGATCTACACATTATTTTTTTGTTTTTATGAGGTGATTAGCTGAGCTTCTTACCACTTGAGTCACTGCATTCGGACCTGATTTTAATCAAACTTCGTCAATAGATCAATATTGTTAAGATGTTGTGTGATTTTTTTTTTATGTTCCTTTGCATATTTATTCGGTGATCTTGCCGTTGATTCGAAGACGTTTCTTATCGCTTTTAAAACTAACCTTTTGTGATTCTGATCAGACAGTTTTGTGATTAAGTTCTTGGCTGAATATGATGACGAGTGAAATTAATTAAGTGATCTCACATCTTATTGGCTGTGCTTGTTAATACTCAAACAGCTAAACTTCTGATAAGATTTTGAACAAACTTGTTAAATAGTTTACATTATCAAGATGTTGGATGAGTTTGATTATGAGCAAAGTCTCGCATATTAATTAGTTGATGTAGTATCTAATTGGCTGGGCCTGCTACCATCCTGGAGACTGAATTATCAGTTTTTGCTTCATCATAAGCTTATAGTATCATTTGTGAAGACAGGTTCTGGAATAAATTAGATACGCACAGATTGACGAGATACATTGCATCTGATTGGCTCGGTTTGTTCTTATCCAGTTTCAATAAAACTTTGTAAATGAGTTTTTGTCATCGATTACAGGTAAGTGTCTGTGTATATTACTTATGCCTTTGTCTCAGAAAGAATTGTTATCAAAATAAAGTAAAATAGGTTTAATCCTTTTGATACAGAGTTCGTGGAATATTTTACATTTGGTGTGTTCTTTAGTACAACATAAGCCTGCAAAGTGAAATGGCCAACTTATGTAAGCTAGGTGAGCAATAGTATGCCCACTTGACCTCTTGTTCAATTATGTAATTGCAGAATAGACTGGAAGTAGAATTCTGCGTAATTCTTGTGGGGTTTTTGTCGAAACCTTTCCCACAAAAGGACTTTTTTGTGGTTATTTCCTAAATTTATTTATTCCTCAAGATTACAATTGTCAAATTCCAACGGCTTCATTATTGTAGTTTTCTTGGTTAGTTATTTACTTTACTCGTGAAGCCACTTCCTTTTGTACATTTGCCGTATTTATCTTTGTTGTTGTGCATACAACATAGACCCAGACCTGCACTATCCACAAACATAAATAAAGCTTGATTTAGAATTAAAGGACGGGAGTTCTAACCTTTTATTAGTCTCATAATATCAATTACTGAAGTGTATGATTTTTCTTGAATGAAGTATATTATGCATTGTGAATATAGCCATTGGCAGTGGGGTTGGGGTTTGGAGTTGTGATGAACAAGGAGAACAAAGCAGTGTGGTATATGACTTGTTATGAACAAGAGCTGAGATGATCCTAATAGAAATGAAAATGTACAGTGAATTACGACTTTGAATGAGCAAGTGCATGGAAGATATGGTTGATATAGATGTTGTGGTGTATAGTTCAACACAAAATGTTATAAAACACGTATAAATCATACATTTTTGGAACGTTCATATCATTAGAAGTCAAAATCTGAAATCCTTTTAAAAATATATAAATGTTTACATTGTTAATGAATTTTAAAAGTATTATCACGAAAAACGTGTCTGCCAAAATGTAGACTCACTGGTGCATTGGGCAAAATTTTAAATGAAAATATCAACTGAAAGTAATGAAACTGTAAAAAAAAGCTTAAAACTCATTATCTATCTATCTATCTATCTATCTATCTGTCTATCTATCTATATATATATAGTATATATATATATATATATATATATATATATATATATATATATATATATATATATATATATATATATATATGTATATATATATATATATATATATATATTTTTCTTTTTCTTTAAATATCTAAATGTATCAATGGGTTGCCTAGTTACATAAACACATTTATGGAGACGTCACACAGAAACTGGTTAATTTTCTCTTTTTTAGGTTACTTCTTGGGGCAATTATAACATGTACATAGTACCAAATCTGGTTAAGTAACTCAATTTTCATATGTCAATACAGAACAAAACTTCTTATAAAAATGGTTAAGAAGATATTTTAATAAAACGGTAATCTTTAAATCCTCTATTTGTACTCTTTCAAAATTTTATACGATTATATCACACTGTCTCCTGCATACTTGATGTTCTGCCATTCTTTGTAGCCTGGAACCTGCGATAAATATAAAAGATAATTTTCTTTCTCATTAGTAGAAGATCTCTGGATTATCATAAATTGTGCTTTTTAACCCATTTTTATGCATAGTTTAATAGTCTATAGCTGAGGAAAATTTAATTCGTCGAAGAACTATACAGTGTCAAAAACTTAAATTCAAACATTTTCAATAAACTGAAAATACCATGAATTAATCAAGTGTATATAAACAATATGCCTTTACATTTTTAAAGTTAAGACTAAACTATATTTTAAACAAATGAAATATATGTACTTGCACATACTATTGACAGTACTGGTACTTCATCTTCTGATAACATTTATATGTAATTTACCAAAGAATATTTTTTTTTTCTGAAAAGATTATATTATCAGTGACTTTGATAAAGGTTTAAAGCATTTAAAGCAATATATCTATCTCATTTATTTGTCATGGCAAGTACCGGATGTAGGTTAGAGTTATGGATGTCATGAGGTGCTATTTTAATGTACTTACCCTTTAGAGTGCTACTTTAATATGCTTACCCTTTGGTAGCCTTATAGGTAATGATTGGTTACCTCACTCTAAGGTTTCCTTCTGATCTGGTATTTCTTTCCAATTTTTTTTAGACATGTCGATTTTCCAAGATTCTCCAATACGATTACCAAAATTCCCCCCCCCCCCCAAATAGTGTCCTTATTTCTTTTATTGCAATTATATTTCTCACTTCAAAACATTTTAATAAGAAAATTTGCATTATACATATTTTTGGCACTCACATTTGTACATTTTTATCTATCTAAGGCATCATACAAATATATTAGCTACTTGTTTCTCACACTGAGGACACACATACACACATGTATGTGTATATGTATATATGTATGTACGTACGTACGTACGTACGTATGTATGTATGTTTGTATGTATAAATTGCTTTATTTCCCTTTAGATATGTATAATTGATGAAGTATCATATAATTCATAGATTAATAAAAATTTGAAATAATCTTGGAATACTAATCATTAGATATGTCTGACAGTATCCCATTAATGAATCCAATATATTTCCTTTAATAGATATTCCATTTTTATACTAATGTAAAATAAAGCCCCTCCTTCAACAATTATTATACAAAGTTTTTAAGGTAGCTTTGTAGAAGTTGATAATATCAGAATTTAAAATAAGAAATAATATTGAAATTATTCTTTACTAACTTCATAAATAAATAGTTCAAAAGAAAGACTATAAAAAGGAATATACAGCACTCAAAGAAATTCAGCCCAGATATGGAGTCTTTAAAAGAACCACAAGCCAAGATTCTAGTTCAAAGGGCTAAAAGGGCCCTAATTGCTTTTACTATTATTTGCCACACAGCTTGCAATTGCTGTTCTTTAAATATGGAAAGAAATAAACAAAATCATATTATATTGACTTGTGTGTTTCTTCAGATCTCAAAATATTTCACATAAAGAATTATTTTCCTTCATGTCCTGATGTCAACCACTGTCTAATTGTTTGATCACTCTCCCCCTTAATGGTTGCATCAGCTGTGCTGATGTTCATTAGCATCTGAAAATTGTCTTGTTTTACCTGTTTATAATTTCTCTTTAAACTTTTGAAGTTATTCAAAGGTGCCGCCTAATATGTTTAACTAGTGTTGCATTATTTACCAGGGTGTTTCTGTCAAAATCACTTTTTGGTTGGTCTCTCCTTTTTATCTCACTTTGCCAAAGTTTGGCCAATATCTAATCAAAGCCTCAAGAGCCATTATGGACCACCTTTTATCCCTTTATTACTTACAACACCTAAAAAAACATCTGGCATTTGATTAAATTCTCCATATTGGCCTGAATCTGATTACTCAGCGATGGATCTTTGCATATTGCACCTCTTTCAACAACTGCTGGAACAGTCCCAGTCTCATTAGTCTTGTTAAGGCTGGTTTCTGTAACGCATGGATATAACAATGAAAGTACTGTTTTTTGTTTCTTTCTTTTATCAATCTTTTTTTTTAAAAAGATCTGTTAATTTTCAAAAGCGATAGATTTCAACTACGAAAAGCTAGGTGCAGTAGACGGCCTTACAAATTATATTTTTATCCTTCCACTGGTAAAATTACTCACATAGTTCACTTTGTACACAAAGTTTAGAGCTTTCGATAGAAGTACAGTTAAAATACACGATCTTCTGAATGCGTTGGGGAAAATAATAATAATAAACGAGTGTTACAACTCTATGGTCTTAAACTACGTACAGAAAAAGAGAAAGCCAACACATTTTGTAAAATTCAACAAATTATTTATTTGCCTAGAATACAAAGTGAAAAATTTAAATTTTAAATATATTGTACAATATTGTGCATTAAATCCCAAATAATCTTAAAAATTCAATCAGAGATCCAAATGTATAGAGTATTCCAAATGAGTTCCAGTATTGTTCCGCATGAAGTCCAATACATTGAGCAGATATGCCGATAGCTGCAAATAATATTGATAAGCTAACAGTCTTAATGTATCGCAGTGATATAATCTGAAACATCTTTAAAAGAATCGCAGTAATTCCAAAATAGTTACTTAGTACTGGTTATGTATATTTAATTTGCATTGTTTGATAGATATTGTTTTTATTATTATTTTTATTTAAAATTATAATAATGATAATGTAACATTGTTTGTGCAACTTGATCATGTCCAAAGTCAAGTTCATTTTCTACTTGACTAAAACATTTTTAAACTTTTTCATAAACAACTAATACATAGCTAAAATATTCTCTATATGTATGGGTTTAATATAAGGATATTTATTAATTGAAGGAAACATGTTTATTTCGGTCTGGGTCTAGATTATTGGACTTCCTCTATAAATTTATGTAGCCTACGTGACATATTCCACATTCTATAATTTTAGTAATTAGATTTCTAATTATAACTAAGATTTTATTTTCTAAAGATTAAAAGCCTTCTAGAAGGTTATTTTCCATTAGGTAATGGTAAAGTAAAGGACTATATAATCTTGTTACCGGAAATATTCATTATTCATGCTGTAGGATCTTAGCAGAATCAGTTGCATTATTGTTGTGTCCATAAATTTATTTAGACTGGAGTTTTATTTATTCAGAATCATTTAATGCAAGTAATTCTTCTCTGGAGATACAAAGTGCTCTTCAAAAATAACAGCCTTGGAAATAGAGACTTGAATTAAAGTGTAATCACTACAACATGGGTTACAGCAGGCACATCAACACTTTCAGTATTTGACTTAATTTGAATTTCCACTAAAGTTTACTAAGAACTTAATTCATTAGGACTTGTGTCTTTAATTCTAGGATTATTTGAGATTTAATTCACGATACTGTAAGTTCCTTTTTTTCTAAATTTACACTGTGTATTCTAGGGAAAGATCTGGATTTGCTGTACCAATGTTACACAATATATTATAACTTTATGGTTATTATTTGCCTATTGCACTTTTTGTTATTATTTTTATTATGTTTTACAGTGTTGTGCATAAACTGATCAGAAGTGTCTTGCTATCTCTCTACAAAAATCATTTGATATAGCAGTTGCTTATTTTATTATAATGAGTAATATTCTCCTCTAAATGGATCTTAGTTTTTTATATATATCAACTGACGTTTGTGGTAATAACAAGAGATTCTATTTTTGAAGAAAATTGTGTGATTCTTTGGTTTTAGAGTGTGATAGCAAAGGTAAATCCAGTAAAAATTACCACTTTTTATGTGAATATTATAAACCAATATAGGTCCATAGACATGGAAATATAACTAACCAGAATTAATATACCTGTTTTTAAACCAAGTCTCCAGATTTTATGTCGCTAAAAATATTGTTATACCATAAATAACACGTGGCATCACAGTTTTCTGACGAGTGAAGAAAAGGCAGTGGCAGAATTCTGAATGAAAATCAATGTTATTTTACTGCACAATATCCTGTAGTTTATCAAATAAAATTAGTTATTTCTTGTCTGATAAATAAATTCTAACATTTGAGTGCATTCCCCAAAACTGTGTAAAATCCATCATATAATCCAATATTTTGACTGATCTAATAAATTTCATTTCAAATGAGAACTCATGCGAGATATTCTATTTTTAAAAGCAAATTTGATTTGAATTCAATGGTGGACATGTGAAATGTTTAAAATAATTCAGTGTTAGGGTCATTAAGCCTATATTGGTGCATGTCAGTATAATTTTGGAGACATAGTGCTGATGTTTGGATAAATTTCTGTGACGGCAAATGCAGTCTCCAAAATTGTCAAAGGCAATGAAATTTTTGTCGTGGTAATTCATTTTAATAAAAACATATTTGGTAATTTAATATTTTGGGGTTTGTGTGTGTTACTTGCAGATTTTTGTTTTAAGTTAAAGTGCTGCATTTTGAAACAAATGTACATGCAGAATTGCCTAATTTAGCAATAAGAGAAAAATTCTAAGAGGATGTTAAGAACAGAAAATATTAGTTAATAATGAGTAATGATTACTGTTAAATAGAAGTAAGATAAAAAATGGAAATTCTATACTCTCTTTCTGAAAAACTGAATAATTTATCATATCAGTTTTCTCAGCACGAAGTTGGAAAACGTTTGGCTTAAACATAGAACTAAACATTTGTATGACCAATCTTTGGATGTTGAAGTTTATAGTGGAATAGCAAGGTTATGGCTTTGTTTTCGTCTTTTATTTTCTGCAAATCGAGTCGTATCATGTATTCTTATTCTTTTATAGGAAAAGGGAGATAACTAGCCATATTGCTGGAGGAATCTTTTCTCATGTATCATCCTGTTACGCATATTAAATAAATTGGCAAGGTGGAAACACTCAAGGACCATGGTAGAATGAACAAGAAATAAAACTGCTTCGTTATCCTGTAGATGAGAAGATGCTATTGATCCAAAAGAATAATACTTTAAGTACAAATATACACAATCATTTTGTCAATTAGTTTCTGATACAATTTTGTATTAAATTGCAATTTTAGCTTAAAAAGCAATTTGGGCAAGTGAGCTTTTGGTATGTTCCTGAATCTGTCATGTGTCATCTATCCATTAACATTTGCTTGCTTCTGCTTTATATTCCCTATGTCTGATCTGATTTCAGTGAAACTTGGAATATGGGCCTACATCATACAGACCTCGAACATTAATGAACAAGATCCATGCATTCCAGTGACATATAATCTTGCATCTGATTGGTTGAGCTTGTTATCTATATATGCAGGTCCCGTTTCTGATCTGATTTTGACCAAACTTGGAATATAATTGTAAATCATCAAGATCTTATTCAAGTTTGATATCGAGCAAGAACCATGGATCTTATTATCAGCTTATATCATTCAGATCTCATACAAGTTCATTAATGAGCAAGATCCATACATACCAGTGACATGATGTTTTGTTTGACTGACTGAGTTTGTTACCACTCTTGTGGCCATATTTCGTATCTGATTTTGATCAAACGTGGGTTACAGAATTACATCATCAGGATCTTGGATGAGATCATTAATGATGGAGATGCTCATATCTTAATGAGGTGATATTGCATTTGAATGGCCTAACTTGTTACTACTCATAATGCTGTAAATCTTATCTCATATGATTGTTGTTGTTGTTGTTGCAGGGTTTATATGGTTTAATGCCTTTTTTCAGGACAAGATAGGCTGTACATGGCGGCCAGTATAAATAGTGGAGGAAGAACGCGGGAATACCCAGGAAAGAACTACCTACCCACGAGAAGCTAATGGCAAGCTTTCTCACATACCCACATTGGCTGAACCCGAGACTCGAACCCACGCAGACAGAGGTGAGATGGCAGTGATCCGTTTTGGTGAATACTTTAGACCATTAGGGGCCCCCGATTTCATATGGTGTAAACTTTGTTAAAAAGTCTCAAATCATCAAAGACTTGATGTGTACGATAATGAGACGATCAAAATATTGAACATACATGTAGAGGTTCTTATTTGATTTTCATGAATTTACAGCAGTTTTAAATTGTTACGTTTTTGTGGGTTCAATCCATGCTATCGTAGTCCTAACAATCCCACTTGACACAGACAATAAAATTTACTGATGTTTGTATTTATATGCAAAATGAAAATACATGTGGAATAGAAAAGAGTTTCATTCCTCAGAAGCAAGTTTTGAATTATTTTTAAAGTTTTGAACTTTTTGGACAAAATTTTCTATCTCATTTGTGCTTGAAACTACTTGACATCAAAATATACCAATGTGTACTCGAGTTTGTTTGCATATATAGATGTATGGATTACATTCTTATGGCTCTATTATATATTTTCATTGTTATAAAGTGTTGAAATTTTGGATCAATATTTTGGGGTTGGAACCATGTTTGCATCGTTGCAAAAAAAGCACATGACAGAAAAATAAAATTTAGTAAGCATGTTGTATTGACATTTAGCTGACTTGGCCACATTTTCTTGCTAATGAGATCATTGTTCCGTTTTTAACCAGCATTTTTGCAACTAATTGGATTACAATTCTTGGGCTGTAGGGGCAGTGTGGGCGTACATGCTTAGGAAACACATTTTTAGTTTGAAATTTTGGTTGCTATTTTAAATTTTCACGTACTGTTATATCTGTTTAATTGTTTTGAAATAGCTTCTTGAAACCTTTTATGCATGTATTTCACATCAACGTTGTTGGAATGTTGCATACCAAAGTGGGTATACCTTGAAGCAAAATTCGATTGCGGTGGGTCCGCTGTCAGTTACTGATGCTTATGATTTATACGGGCCTCCTTACATTTTCATATTGTACAAAATTTTAAACATGAACTGTGTGATTTCCAAATTCCATGAAAGATCATTTAAAAAAAGAAATTACAGCTTTTCATGTGTTGTGAATGTAAGTACCTTCTTTTACTGTCTCTCCATCTCTCTCATCCCTCACCCTCTCTCACTCTTGATACAGACAGATATACATGTACCTAATTATTTAATCATTATTATTTTTCAGTGTATATACATGTATGCAAGCCAGAGTTTGGGATTTCCAAGCTGAGTAATGTTCTCCGTGCATGTGTTGACGGATTTGAGAATCAACTATGGTTCCAATGGTTCAGACACAGACATTAAACCAGAGGATAACTGTATACTGAGTGTTCTATCACAGAAGGTAGAATTGACTGAAGAATTTAAAGAAAAAATATCAACTGTGGCTGAATATAGAGGTATATTCCAAACAGGTTGGGTGGGATCAGCTTCTTCAGCACTGAGACAGAGTTGTATTTCAGAGAATATGTATTACAGCCTATTCAACCCATTAGACTGAATCAGTGTTTTCGGGTCTAGATCAGCTTGTATTTCATAGAGTATATGTCATTGTCTATTCCATTCGGTTAGATCTGTACTCACTTCTTCAGCATAAAGAGTGTCTTTTGTTTCAGAGAATATAGGTCATGGTCTACATAACCCGTGGAATGCTGTGATTCCAAGAAATACTGCCGGTTCTTTCTGTTAAACTTTATTGCTGCCATCTTAACTTTGGGTTTGCTATATAGTCTCGAAATTTTCATTTTTATTTTCATTTTCAGGCTTTAACTGTCGGAGTAGGATTTTTTTTGGAGACAAATGTTAACTTCATATATGTACCAAAATACATAATAATGGGAACAATATACAAAGTGTAAATTCTTTATTCCAGAGTAGTCTTTGTCATGTTTAATTAAGATTACAGTAAATGTCATGTTCACTGTTTACCCGACTGCAAATATTGTAGATCCAGATTTAAAATCGGATAGTCTACCAAAAATAAGGGTTTGTTCTGTTTGCTTGAAATCAGTAATAAAACAAACACTCTTTGTGTACTGGTAGATCATGGACTACAATATTTAGATTTATTTTTGCATTATATTTCAGCTAAAACTGCTGAGTCAAGTAAACAAAGTTGGTATGACAACAGACTTTTATGGAGATACTTCCGTTGTGCTCAAGCTGGGGTTTAAACTAATTATGTGAATTGTAAAAGTTCGTGTATTGGTCTGAATATACCCAAGACCACTGGAAAGCTATTTGCTTTGATTGTAGACATGTCAATTAAATTATTTGTTGTAAATAAATCTATAAAAATTTAGCTTTTTGCTAGTTCACTGTGCCTACAGTTTGTTTCACTTCATACAGTTTTCTTGGGAGATTACAAATAAAGCAGTATTTGGACATTGTTTGGGTCCCATCAAAGTAAAGTGGTTTCCTCTTTGTTCTGCAGCCTACTTCATTCCAAGGCAAAACTATTATCACTACATGACCCATCAAGAATACATCATATCATATATTGTGAAGATAATTGTATTGTTAAATGTTTGCAAGTACACAATTTTCCAAAATTCAGTTCATATAATGTTTGTGAATTTTGTATGCCCACCACAGGTGGATCAAATTTTGATTTCCATTAATATGTTACCAGTTTGGTTTCTGCACATTAACTCTACTTATGCACAATCTGCAGTTGCCTAACTTTGTGGATGGCGTAAGCTTGGGATAAGAAAGAAGCCTATTGATTTAGGGGGTAGAAAGTCATGGTCACTGAAACTGCAAGAAGAAAAATGGTTTCCACACAATATAAACAGAGAAATGGGTTTCGCAAAATAACTTTAATTCTACAGTAAGTTCCTTGAGCAAATGTCTTGGATGGATTGCATCTAGGGTAATAAAAAGACCTCTAAATTGTGGGGTCTAAAGTTTAGGACTTAAGGTTATGGTATGTTTAATATGGTTTCTGCACAGTTTAGTTTTCAGACTGTATTCCTGATCATACCATTGTCCAATATTCTTTAGAGTTGACAATGCCCTTTGGTGGCACAAAGTATGGTTCTCTCCACGAAAGGTGGTAGACAATTTGTTTGTTTGTTTGTTTGTTGTTGTTTTTTTGCTGTCTGTTTTGTGTTCTTTATTAGTCTGTCCATGTCTGTCATCTGTCTCTACAGTTTCTTTCTAATAGTAAGGTACTTTCTGTAATAGCTCTTCTGGCCTTTTGACCATAAAATTACAGTCATGGTATGTAAAATAAATAACTCCAATTGTAAACCTGTGAGAAAATGATTAGTCAATGATTATTAAGAAGAAAGCAGAAGAAGATTTCTCGAAATATATAGATAAGATGTATGGGTATTTCCTTCTGATCATGAAAAGTACACGATTATAAACATCTTTCAAGTTATATTGATCATTTTGATCCTCTATATATTACCTGAATGCATCAAGCCATCTGTATTTTCAGTACTTTTATTTACAGGCAGATTCAGTGCCTCAGGTGCTAGTGAAGCAGTCCACGCTGGCTAATCCTGTATAAATTGAACTGGGTGTAATTCAGTGTGCTCATATTGGTTTGAGGACTTACGGGGACTGAAGGTGCCAAATAAATGAGAGAATCAAGAAGCTCGTGATCAAGAATTGCTGCTACTGTTGCCTCAGGAGACAATTTCATTTTGGCTAAATCCCTAAAGGAAGAAAGCTCACCCATTCAAAAGAAATGTGGGTGTAAAAGGCATCACAAGCTTCTCACACAGCTCCAGGTCTGTCATCGCCCTTGTCACTATCGACTGAATGACTCTTCACTGCACAGTTGGGTCAGTAGTAACATGGATCACCCACCTGGACTGATAATATTACCCAGGGTAGCAACTACTGCACTTTCTCACCACCCACCAACTGGACTTGGACCACATTAAATCCAGCAGAACCCTAAGTGTTTGACTTCTTGCACTGGACGTAGTGACTATTTTTGCCAAATGCACCCAGTTCAGGCTGCAAGACAACCAACCTCCAACCTTTGTTTCAGTCTCAGCATGGACTAAAATGCCTATGTATAACTGGCACGAGAATAAGTGAACCAATACATGTGATTCAGTATCCGGCTAATGGTAGTATCACAGTCTGGTAATGGACAGACTGTCCTGACTGGCTATCGCATCATCTCATTCCCAGACTTCTGCAACTAGTTCTGGAATGTTGATAATACAGAGTGTGAATGCCTGGAAATCACCATGTCCAGCAACATCAACAATTCATGCTCACTCGTACCATCTTTCTTGAACGAAAGATGTTCAAAGATTGATTAATCTTCCATGTATCAACTTTAGACTTTCGAGCTTTTGTCCTCATGTACCTGTTCTGTCAACGACCCCTTATAAAGTTCCAGCATTTGTCGGTCTGTTAGTCACGAGAGACCAGCCATCAGTTAAAGGACTATCCCAGTCTGGTAACGTCACTGATATACTACACTGATATGAAAGGCAGCTTCAGGAGCAAAGTGAAAACAGGAAATTCATTTCACATCATGAACCCCCATCAAATTCAACCCAGCTTTCAGACTGAAGTCCCAGCTATTGACATGGACTTTATGCATCTGGAGTGAGAAAACCTTCCTCTGTATGTATGGACTGGAAATCCCGTCTCAACACTCAACTTTTAGTTCAGAATGTTGCAGAGACATCATTCATACTCACTTTGGTTTCAGTGGCTATTTGTTACATTCTGAGGACATTCTAAACCCTTCCATAGAGAACC
>JAECUM010078704.1:0-13790 GCA_016617855.1 Megalonaias nervosa | reverse complement strand
TACATTTTATTGTTCTGCTGGTAATTTATTCTTTGTTTATTTCAGTGCCTGTTATCAAAATCTCACAAACCTCTCATTCCTTGGAAGTGTTATTATCGAGTAGATTGTGTATATCTTCTTTTTTCTCACAGGTGGAACAGCAGATATAACCGTCCATAGAGTTGAAGAGTCTGGCGATTTAACAGAGTTAAGTCCTCCTAGTGGTGGTCCATGGGGTGGAACAAAAGTTGACGTTGCTTTTAATACCCTGCTGGAAGAGATATATGGGAAATCCGTTATTTCATCTTTTAACAAATACAACAAAGATGATGCTCTATATATCATACGTGATTTCGAAGAAAAAAAGCGAACATTTAACGCCGATGAAATGGTTACGTTTAGGGTTCCGAGTGCGCTTGTTGAAGAGCTTGAAAGCAGTGGTCGAACATTAGAGGAAAATATATCCGGTACGATTTACGAGGGGAAAGTGAAACAAAGAAGAGATAAAATGCACATAGAAGGATCTGTTATTTCAGCGCTATTTGATGATGTCAAAAAGAACATAATCCAGCAAATGAAAGAAGTTCTAATACAGCATCCCAAGGTCAACACGATCCTCATGGTGGGTGGATTTTCAGAATCAGATATTATTAAACAGGCTGTCCACAAAGCTTTTGCCCCAAAAACAGTAATTATTCCCAGGGAGGCAAGGCTTGCTGTGGTCAAAGGAGCAGTGATGTATGGGCACAATCCCTCAGTCATCATTTCTAGATCATTGCCTTTTACATATGGCGTCAGCGTTGCTGTTCGTTTTGACGACAGCAAACATCCACAGTCAAAGCGAGTGTTCAAAGATGGTTTCTTCAAATGTGAAGACAATTTCAAGGTTTTTATCAGAGCTGGAGACACAGTCGTTCCAGGAAAGACTACTGTCAGACATATCTGCAACGCCTCATCAGTGACATCTGCGAATATTGAAATCTACAGGACAAAATCAAAAAATCCCATATACGTGGATGACGATGGTTGCTCATGCATCGGTTCGATACAACTACTGCTGAGTGAAACAAGCAGTCGTACAACCAGACCTATTGAAATAACAATGTCTTTCGGCAGTACCGAACTCTCTGTTCAAGCGAATGAAGAACAAGACAGAAACAATGTTGTTGTTGCAAAATTCAATTTTCTTCATTGAAGACTGGTGGCACTTCATACCCTTTACAAGAACCTTTATTCCCCCAGACGTATTCACGTATATAAATAATGTGTGATTTTGTAAATATATAAATGTAATATAAATTTAAGATTGTGATGACCCATGATTACTATTTTAGACAAGAAATGTATGTTGTGCTATATAGAAGTATCTCCCGCCAGAGGGAGGAGTTTTTTTTAGTCTGAAAGCCATAACACCGGATTTAGCATAATTGAAAATTCAAGTTTTTCTTGCCAGACTATAAATATTTTGAACTTCCTCAAGTTCTCCATTTAGAACTTGAATTCATCGGTGTCATGTACTCATTCTCTTTAAGCAGCACAAGATATATCATCATCCTCTCTTACCTGGTTACATAGCTCGCCTCAAGGGAACTCGTCATCGCCTAATGCAGTCTTTATGAACTGTGATAATTATACAAATACATTCATAATTAAACGATATTGGCCATGAAATGTTGTTCGTTTTGACATGCTATACAAGAGAGAAGACAAAAGCAAAATAAAATTGTAAAAAGAACATTTTTCTATAAAAACTTAAGACCTAATATTATTGTACACCCCTAGAAACCAGAATTTACTTGGTGAATATCACAGTTTTTGAATGACCTTTCAGTGATAACTATAGTAGCTATAAGGGCCCTAATGGGGGCCCTAAGGGGCAAATCCAAGTAGAAAATGGTAGAAGTATTATGGGAGATTTTGGAATTAAACATTCGATTTAGATATAAGATTGTATACGTCATCTCATGTTAAAAAGGGTACATGTTTTTTGCAGATATATTGGAATTTAATATTATGGGCATTGTGTGGTTGTTTTAGATTTAACATTGACATTCAGCCGCAGTGTAGCTTATGGCAAATCAATGTTAAAATGTATACATGTATTATGGGCATGTACGGGAATTTAACAACATCGGGATCTGTGGTGATATATAGGAACTTAAGACTGGGTTTCAGCCACTATATTGATGCATTTTGAAATACTTTTGAAAAGGGTGAACTTTGCATGGAAAGGCCAACACGGGGGATATGGAGATTTTACATTACTGATGTCACTATCGGTCTCTTCGGGATTTCACCATCACACCATATTTGGGCGCGTATAGCCCTCAACTGGAATTTGAGAATACTTCAGCCCAATATAGACCTCCTTAGAACTTTAACGTCAGGGCTAGTATTTGTATATACCTTTAGCTGCCCAACACATATTGTGACTGACCAATACCTGTTCTACCGGACCAGCATTTATGTAACTGACAAACGTTTATTCTGCCTTAACAATTCATATTTTGACCGATCAACGCCTATTGTGACTGATCAACATATAATTCTAATGACTAACACCTATTATGACTGACCAACATCTATTGTAACTGAACAACACTTATTCTGACCATCATGAACTATTTTTAATTACCAACAGCTAGTATGACTGACTGCGAGATGGCTTGTGACCTTACTTCATGCTGATTTAAAAAGTAGCATTTCAATGCCCTCCAGTGGAATTTAGCATGCTGGGTTCGTTATAACCTACTAAGTTTGGTAAATTAAGGTATCGAGATTTACTCCTACGAGTCTTTGGTACAATTCCAAGCACATGAATTGCGAACACTTTTATTGAACCATTTCAATATGTTAGGTCAAAATAGATGGTGAGGGAACCATATTTCGCAGCAACGTTTATGACTATTTATGCTTTAATTTGACAATACTATAAGTTCTTTTAAAATTTTCACTTCGTACTCTTGGGAAATAAATCATTTGTTGAATTTTATAAAACTTGTGGCTTGGTTCTTTTCTGTTACTTAGTTTAACATATGGAGTCGTAACATCTGAAAGTTCTATAACAAGTCCAAAAGTATAGAGTTTTCCGAATGAATTCAAGAGGTGTTCCGAATTAATTCTAATGAATTCAAGAGGTGTTCCTAATTAATTCTTATCTAGAAAGTACTGATGTGCCAATAGCCTTGAATAGTGTTGATGTGCTTAGAGTTTTGATGTATCACAATAATATGACCTAAAACTTCTCTAAAAGATATTACAATTATATCAAAATAGTGATTTAGTCCGAACGTATTATTGAACAATTTGTAATTCCAGTGCAAAATTTATATAAATAAATCCTCTCAAATTAAAACTGAACACAATTAAAAGACTGATTCCACTTCGCATATTATGATAAGCATGAGTAATTCTGTTTATCAATACCTGTATACAAAATCTTAATACACAAAACGGACCAGGATGAGGGCCAAATGTTCATTTCTTGAACATTTTAAGTTGTCAACAAGATCAGGCCTATTATTTCAATTTTAGTAAGCTACTTGACAAAGATTAGGTATACCATGTTTTCCCGAGGTGAGTATTAATGTTCTGAGCTCAACTCCAAGTAAATATATTAACCTACATTTATAATTATCTTAATATATAACAGGGGTCGGCAACCTACGGCACGCTTGCCACAGAGTAGCACGTCAAAAGGATTTGTGTGGCACGCAAAGGGCAGCCAAAAATCTTGATTTTAACAGTGTTACGCTCTTACTGGTGGCAAGCACTCGTACATTTTGTAATTAATCAGGAAAAAAGTGGCACGCTATGTAAAATAGGTTGCCGACACCTGATATATAATCTACACTCATGTACAACAATTAGCTATGTAATTTGTTGTCTACACGGGTGTTTGCTTTTAAGGAAGTGTTTTGGTGACCATTTTCTGTCTTCGATCATTCGTTATGTTTGTACGAGTCGGAGTTGGGTTGTAATTATGTGTGTTAGTGACCATGATATAACTCCCCTTTCCCTCGTTCGTTTTGTTTGATAGAGTGGAATTTGAATGTCACGGGTTGGTATTGTATTATAGATACTGTTTGGGAATTTCAGAATTGTGTTACTGCGTTTCTAAAATATTGTGGCCAGTACCTGTTTGTTCATACATTTGTAATCTCTAAGGTGTTTGCATACC
The DNA here is from genome assembly GCA_016617855.1 of Megalonaias nervosa. Lineage (NCBI taxonomy): Eukaryota > Metazoa > Mollusca > Bivalvia > Unionida > Unionidae > Megalonaias > Megalonaias nervosa. The sequence goes on along the minus strand of JAECUM010078704.1, from coordinate 9,631 downwards.
TTCAAGAACAACATTTGTGGGTTTTTTTAACTTACCAGATCACTTAAGCCGGTTGGAAAACTTGCTTGAAAATTTGACAACTTCAAGTGTCATGATCTTCAATCTTCCGATGTAGAGAGAGATGACACCTTTAACAAATCCAGTGTTTAAATAAATTTAAATTCTGTCATAGAGCTTTTCAAGTTTATTTATGTTAATAAGACTGCTGTCATGTTAGGTTATTGGATATTATTTGAAATTTGCGATCAAAGAGCCATACAGTAGGTCGTCCTTCTATTATGAGATATTTTTCATGTTTATTGGAGCACATTTAATTGCTTACACGCGTTGAGACAAATCAGTGAGTCCTCTATGAATGTTTAGCATAAGATCTAAAGTGACCCATCCGAGTTTTACTATATCTTCTCAGAATATATCAATCGGGTTGGTGGCGAAGCGACTTAGTTTTGAACATATCAGAATTTGCCTTCATGATATGCTAAATAAAACAGTCAACTGAATCAAAAATAAACTGAAGTTTGTATCAATGAACATATATAGCACTGGATTTAATAACTTGGAGTTACTTCCTTTGATTTATGTTGAAATACCAGACAACCAGTGAAACTAAAACTAATAACTCCGTCAGTGCCTCGATGTTATTTCCAGTGGGATGTAATTTAAATGTATATATTTATGATAATAATTAACTGGGGTATATTATTCCTAGTACACAAATGTTTTACATAAATGCCTCTAGCCGAATGGGACACTGGGTCAGAATGAATATGTTTGGGCCAATATTACTCATTACAATTTGGTTCAAATATTTAAATGGTCTTGATATCAAGAGTGATATTAAAGTAAACTGGAAAATTATAGAATAATTTTAAATCTACTCTAGTTTTTTTTTAAAAATAAAAATAATGTTCTTTCAAATTGAGAAGATCATGTGTTGTTTTCTTCTTCGATGTCCTGGATTACAAATAAAATTAGAAAAGTAAATCCCGAAAGAAAACCTCCTGCTAAAACAAGCGTAGCTTTGGTGAAAAGGTATGATCAAAATGGAAACAGCTAACAGCGGAAAGTTTAAAAGATGTTTTAAAGAGTCACATAATAAGTACGTCAATAATATCATTGGTAACACCAGCTCAATTCGAAATCATTCTCGACATACATCAACAGACAGAAAAACAAGATTCCCAGGACATTCCTCCATTTAAGACAGTACACAATTAGTAGAAACAGACGGAGAGAAAGTTCAAGTGTTGCTACATGGCTTAACCCCTTCAACAGCGTGTGGTCCTGATGTACATTCAAATATACTTATGGAACTCTTCCGAGTTGGCACAAGTGCTTCCACGCCTCTTTCAACAATGTTTGGATATTTGTAAAATTGGAAATAAGTAGTCTCGCAAATATTTGCCCAATGTTCAAAAAGGTAACTGTGTAATGGCCTGTAATTACGTCGAGTTTCACCTACTAGTATTCCATATTAAGTTCTTGAGCATATTGTCGCTTCTGACATCATGAAACACTTAGATATTTTTTCTGTCATACCTGGCAAACAACACACGCTCCGGAAATTATACAGCTATGTAACACAGTTGGATTCTGTTATTCATAATTGCACCATTTTTGCAATAGACTTTGAGATAGCTTCTGACAACTGTCCGCCAAGGAGTGTTAATGACTAAATTATTTCATGATGGAATTACAAGCAAACCTCAGCACTGGATGGACTTTTTTTTTTAGAACTGTGTGCGATGGTAAATGGTTCAAAATAGTTCAAATTCACCAAACTTTACATTGATTCAGAAATTCGCTAATTTGTAGATGACTTGTATGCTACATATTTAAAAAACAAAGCAGGATACCAAGATAGTACATGTAATGTTTGCTAAGCCCCAGCTATAAAGTCCAGTATAAGCTATAATCTACCTGTCTTGGGAATATTACCGCGGCCATGTGTTTCATATCTACAGATTGCCGCGGGCTAGTGTTAATCTTTTACGCAAGGTTACATGACCGTCCGGAGACCGGAATCTTTGATCGGCACAGGCGATAGATCACATCATTTGACAAAGGATTGTAGTTATCACACCTATGTGTTAAAGCTTAGTCCAAAGATCAAAGTGAAGCCGTGAGGTGAGCGGGGCGTGTTCTCATCCGTCCCCACGTTGACAGACAGCGAGAGGGACATTGTCCACAATGTTTGATTGGATCGGTTCACAGCAATATCTAATCGGAAGATAACTTTCAGAACTCGTAAGCGAAAATTTAGTATTCGCCTAGAGGGATAGCAGATCAATAGGGTTACTCCGAGAACGAAGCCATTCGTAATTTGGAGGCAAAACTTAGAGAGGCAGATTCTAAAGAAAGACAAAGCTTCGAAAAGGAAGCTTTTTAGGGGACACAGAACTTCCGGTTTCATTGGGTCCCCAGTCTTCAAGAGATGGAGACGGAATTGAGGATGTAGCCGAGACAGTGGAAGTCGACAGGAGAGTAGTCGTGGTAGAGAAGGAGTCTAGAAAAAGTCGAGGGGGAGGAGAGGAAGGAATTTGGAGAAAAGTCGAGGAGGAAGGGGAGAAGGAAGTGGGAGAAATAAGAGAGAGAAAGGATACAACAGATGAGTAGAAATACAAGGACAGGTGGAAATCGATCTCACACTGCTAATCAAGTTATGCAATATGCTTATTAAAGGATCGAGTGGAAGGAGTGTAATTGGAAATTTGAGTCGTTTGATTATTGAATTGTTACTAAATTGTTATTAATTGAATTTCAGCCTTTTTCGTATATTTAACCATCTAACTTTCGGCATTGCTGACTGGGGGCTCGGAGCTTTACATCTATCTTTCACTAAGTTTAACTTCCAACAAAATAGAGCCTGGGTGGGACTACTATAATAGTTTAAATAAAACATTGGGAGCACTCCACCCCAACCATAACAATTCCCCACAGTACAAACTCATTAATAAACTAGGGCAATGTGCACGTAAATAGGATATGCGGTTCCAGTGTAAAAGACACAAAATAATGTAAATGAATGGAAAGAAATCCCACATAACGACTATGTTACAATGCATTAAGAGGGATTTTTTTTTTTGTAGAAAATCACAAACAAACAAAATCAAAATAAATACAAAAGAATCGAGGGATTAGTTTTGCTTGTACTGTATGACACATACATTCTCAAGTTTTACAGGATGAATCTGGCGGAAAACAAAATCCGAAAAGGGTGGAGCTAGGGTTGTTGCATCTAAATATTACTATACTCCAGGTAATATGACCTTACCATTAAATAAGTTTTCTTGAAAACCATTAAACCACCGTAGACTGGAAAGCAGAATCATATTTTCTACAAAGGTTTGAAAAAAAAAGAGCAAAAATTTACTGCTACAATTTGATCAAACTGAATAGAACCATTAGAAATAAAAATAACTATACCTGCCTGATACCATATGCACGAACTAATAGTTATTATTTGTCCCCAACTAGAACAATCAAACATTGGAATTTGCAACATGAATATTAATCACACCTGTTGAAACTTCAACAAACCTACTTAATCCCTTTTCAATATTAGTACGTACAAATTTCTTGTTTCCCTTATCAAATAAGTCTTTTGTAAATATAGAATTCATGTTAAAATCGTGGTAAGCATATGTATGTGTATTGTCTTACATACAATATATGTGTATTGTCTTACATACAATGTATGTGTGTTGTCTTACATACAATGTATGTGTATTGTCTTACATATACAATGTATGTGTATTGTCTTACATACAATGAGCAGCAGAGAGGGCGAACAGACCACTTGTCTGAATCGTCAGTACACGAAAATAAAGGTTCCTACAAGGCTGAAAATACAAGGTCAATAACGCCAAACCGAAGCCTCTAATCGACCGAGATTTCTCTAATTTGGTTAGCTCATTTTGTTATTTTATTTTTGACGCTTGTGTTTTCATTTATTTATGTGTGATCGTTTACGTTTTGGACACGTACTCGAGGTAGTCACCTTCTCTGCTGCTGTCTCTCTACCGAAAATTTTATCGAGACCTTCATGATACCTAGATCTGGGATCATGTATATTTATCGTGATAAATCCGTGTGGGGTAGCTTGTGCTTTTGAAAGAAAAGTTTCTAAACTTAATCATGTCCGTATCCCCTGAACACCATGTCTGATGAATGTTTCGCAGAGTATGTGTATCGACTCCATTAAACACAACGAAAATATTGCAGTTATCTCTGATTACTTTAGGTATTTGTGTATATCGCTGAGTAGCATAATCACGTCTGTGTTTTTGTGTCTGCCTAGAGAAAATATCCGAGCTGGATTTGATTGTTTGTCCAGCATCACATCATCGTATACCACAAAATTATTAATAAATCCATCGAGGTCATCCACAGATGGGGCTTCATCAATATCGGTGATAAAATTAATAATATCATTACCGTCTTCATCCAGCAACTTTGCATTTTCATTAAAATCTTTAAGTACTTCATAACATCTCTGATCATCTACTGATGGTGCCACCAAATACAACTTATCCCACTTGAGCCATCTCATTATCATATTAAGCAAGAATTGCGGCTCACCAGACCCAGATGGGCCAAGTATAATTGCTCTGATAGAATTTGGTAGCGCTGGATGATGTTTGACTGGCTCTTGTTTTCGTGTCTCTGAGAAATCAGTGATATCCATGTTGTACAAATATAATAAATAATATGAATTTATATTGTGTTCGATGTAGAGCATCCACCCCCACCACTGGATTAACAACAATAATTACAAAAAATAAAAAGCGTGCACTTACAGGCAAGTGTGTAAAATGTGGTACAAAAAAATACAAATTTAGTTCGTCTCGCCTGACGGATATCAGGGGTGGTGATCTGGGAAAACTACTAGCGGTTCCATGGGCTAAGTATCCTGGTCAGAAACATTTTCCTGGATATAATTATTGTGGTCCTGGAACCCAACTTGATATTCGATTTGACGAACGAGCCCAACCAAGACCAGGAGAGTATCCAATAAATGCGATTGATCAAGCGTGTCACGTTTATGATGTTGCGTATAAAATAAAGATTTCCAACAATGACATATTGCAGATGTGAAGTTGATTCATTCGTTAAATTCCATAAAAAATAAATCTCTCTGAGAAAAACTTGCTAGCTTCCTAGTAAAATCTGCGATGAAAGGTAAACCAGTGTTAGGGGCTGGTATTTAATCAACTGATTATTATCATAATAATGGAATCGATTTATTATAGCCCAAGAGGATACTGAAGGAGTAGAGCAGCGATTGGTAAACTTGCTTATGCAGGAAATGTCACACGTTTTGTTGCTGCAAATTGGTTAGCACGACAGGCAATATGGCAAATCTATCTACCACCACCTAAACAAATTCAGTATGCACTTTTTGATGTCAGCGCTCCCAATGAAGTTCATCAAGCAGATATCTTGTTTTTACCACATGATACTATTAAAACACGTAGACGTCAATCACGCATATACAAATACGCGTTCACTGTCGTTGACGTTGCAGGTAGATATAAAGAAGCAGAACCACTATCAACTAAAACAGCAGCTGAAGTTGCATCTGCGTTTCAACGAATTTATCAACGAGGACCCTTGCGATGGCCACAGCTATTACAGGTTGATCCTGGCAAGGAATTTCTTGCTGCAGTATCATCTCTGATGAAAAAACATAACGTTAAAATCAGACGAGGACACACCGCAATTCATCGCGATCAGGAAATCGTTGAACGATTTAATCAAACACTTGCTGAGAGATTTTTTGGATATCAATATGCAAAGAAAATATCCACTGACCTTAAGTCCGGGGATAAAAGATCTCGTGAATGGGTTGCAAGACTACCAAGTGTGATAGCTGTGTTAAATAATGAAATAACTCGTGCAACTTCTATGAAGCCTACGAATGCTATCACAAAGAAACATATACCAATACAACGACATGACTCTTCCTCAAAACAACCAGTACTAGATAATGTGACTAAGATATTTATATGAACCTGGTGAACTTGAAGAGGTAAAAAAAGAGCAGCTGATCCTATTTGGAGTGTGACCACACATAAAATTTCTAGCGCGGTAAGATCCACGGGTAGACCCGCAATTTACAGACTAGATTCAACTGCTCCTCAACGTGGGTTTGTACGTGAACAATAACAAGTAATTCAGGAAGACACACAATTACCACCGCGTTCACTTTTGTAAACTGGCTCCTTGACGTCGATTACACTCAAGACAGGTTAGCATCACATTTTCGCGTGTGTGACCAAGACTACTATTAATTCTATCTACGGTAAACTGTCTTGGATTAATATTATTCGAATACTGCCACAACAATACTGTGTTACAGCTCGCACAATGATTATTCTGTTGTTGTTTCAGTGTCATAATAAATTCAACATCGAAATCAAAGTCGCGTTTATTTTTTTATTTTTTTTTTTTGTCACATTGCTTATAACCAAAACACTGCTTCTTGACAACTTTGTTGTTAACTACATCATTGCCACCGCTATAATTTTCTGTGAAGTCTATGATAACCCTCCGCAGCTGAGATATTCTTCTGACTCGAGACACTGCTAGATAAACTAAATTTGACCATTGGATCCGATCATCAATAATCCAACTATTTGTATCAGAAATAGTTAATCCCTGTGACGAGTGAATCGTTATAGCGTATCCTAGAGTCCATGGAGTTTTGTCCATCGTTAACGCGCTCTCAACAGCACTGACAGGAACTAAAACAATATTATTTAGTACAAGAATTTGTTTCTCATCAGTTACAGGAATCTCAGCTTCAATATTCTGTCGTCGCGTATCTGCTGGGCGATAACACAGTGGTACAGGTAAATCCGAAAATTTTTCTTTATGTAAAAGAAATAATTGTTGCTGAAGTGTATCACGAACCATCTTTCTACTTGCAACTATCAAATCAGCAGGCCTCCACAAATTCAAAAAATCATTCATAGGAGTTTCTGGAATTATTTTCACGCATTATCTCACACTGTATTTTATCCGGCTGCAGTCTGATTAGCTTTTTAAATTCTTTCAGCGGTTCATCAATAGCTCTATGATCATCAGTTATCTCCTCATAATAATCTACGAACTTTTTCAGCCATTCATGTGGAGACTGTCCAACAAAAGGTGGCAGTTGACCTTGATCACCGCACATTATCACAGCAGTATTTTTTGGTCAACAACCAGTCAAGAAATATTTTTAATACTTCCAAAGATACCGTGCTTATTTCATCCCAAATAATAATCTTAGGGATATATTTTTCACCCATTCGTTCAGGAGTCCATGCGTCTACGCACCATCTGAAGAAACTATGATAAGTTTGAGATTTTACTCGTCGTTCGTTCATTTCTCTGGCAAGTCTGTATGTGGGTGTCAAAACAACCATATCTGAACAACTGCTGAATAATTCAATCGCACGCGTTGTTTTACCAGAACCACCACATCCATTAAGATAAACGGTTTTATGTCTGGCTACAGGATCATACACCGATGCCAACAGCGCAGATTTTGATACTTGATTATTATTCTTGTAGTATGTCCCCTTAATTTCAACATTGGCAGATTCAGAATAACTAAATATATTTTCTCGTTTTATTCTCCATTCGCCCAATGATGCATCAGCGCCAAGTAATTGTTTTAACAAATCTGTATATTTTTTATTTATATAAAATTAATCTGTGGCAATCCTAACCGCGGTATCAGGAAACTTTTTTATCATAGATAATAAGTTTATCGAAACGTACGCGAGCATAGAAGATCTTAAATGAGTAAATTGCGGTGACTCACCATCAATAGAGCTCACAACTGTACCTAATTTAGTTCCGTCTGATAAATAAATCTGTTTCTCTCCATTGTATCAGCAATTATAAAATCGAGTTCAGCATCGTCCAGAATTAATCTTGTACAATGTCGTTTATGATCACATGAACTACCCTGAGTAAACTTACTGATTATTTTTCAACTGAGATCCTTTGCAAGTTTATTTTCATATTCAATTTCATCGGGATTATCAGTAATCATTTCATTGGGTTTCGGTAACCAGATTTGTTTTTGAGAATGATACAATATTATCGCTTCACTTAGAATCAACGATATTAAAATTTTATTATCAAGCATATATCGTAATAGTACTATTGGAGCCCAATATTTTTCTGAGAAATGACGGCCAAACCAAGCATAAGTAATCGGATGGAGAATTTCCGTAAACAAAAACGACTCTATACAGGCGAATCCGATCAAATCAAAATTTGGCATGGGTCCATTTATCGCAACTCTGATCATCTCGTGTGTTGGATGTCAAAATCTCTTAAAGTATTCAGAACACTCTCCTTATCCAAAAAAACTTTCAGGATAACATGCCACCATATCAGCTGAGATAACATCCTTACAGTCGTATTTAATATTCCACAATCTGCCGTGTCCGTATGGTACACAACTACGTTGGACATCAACAAGAAATTCGGATCTTGTCGGTGACCATGAATTTTTCTCCTGAGCAAAGTGAGCAGCAACTGACGGAACGGTAAAACAATTACTCAGTATTTCTTCAACCCTGACATCGTCAGGGGTATATTTCAAAGCAAGATTTTTCATTTCCTCGCGGAGAGATTCTGCACGATAAATGTCTCTATTAGGCCGTACAAACTGATCATAGTTTACAGATTCTAAACTCTGAAATAACCACGCGGATAAAGGGTCACTCCTATTGATATTTCTGATAAAATCAAATATATAATCATTATAAAATTTAACTGTTCTATCTCGTGGAAATATTGTTACGGCCGATCTCCACGCGTGTGCGTTATGATCAATAATTTCTATCGGAGCTCCTCTTGATTCATATTTCGACTTATACAAAATCTCTCCGGTTAGTGTTTTCACTGTTATTGGAAATTTTAATTTCTTTCACAGCTCAGCAACGTCTTTGATAGACGCTCCGGTATCTTTAACTGTTTCTGCCCACTCATTTATTTTTTTACGTCTTAGATCCATTAAATCGTTTCCACGTATGGCGTTTGCGAAGTGTTCTGTAATTCGCTCAGCTACACAATTTAGCTTTGACAGTTTCGTTGGTTTAAGATCATCGACGTTAGGTTTATCATTTAACGGATATATCGCATAAACAATTGCAGTCACAGGATACTCTCGTTCATAATATGGTTTGTCAATACCAGTCAACACTCGTGGTTCGGAATTTTTATTTAACGTGATAATATTTCCAGTGTGTACACGGACAGGGTCACGTTTGTCACGGATAATCCAAGTGTCGTCCTCTGTCTCTACAATAAATTTTATTAGAATAAAATATCTTTGATTGTCGAGATAGTTAATAGTCTTTGCTGCTCGCTCGTCAATCATTCTGGCAGCGACAACACTTTTGATTCTGAATGTTGTCCACAAATGAGTCGCACCATCGTCGCGAAATTCCTTCTTAGCTTCACTGACACGATCAGTTATATCCCTATTCGTTAAACCCAGATCTTGCATCGAAAAACTAAATTTAGGTTTCGGCAGTTTGTCAAGATCGAATCTGGCTCTAGAAGGCCTAATTGCTGATAATCTCTCAAACTCCTCCATATTATAATTAAGACAATATATATTTAA
>JAECUM010078698.1:0-15361 GCA_016617855.1 Megalonaias nervosa | reverse complement strand
TAGTAGAATCTGGCATGTAGTTTGTTTGCATATATAACTCTTACCACTAGTGTTATTGCCGACAATTGAATCAATATATCGGACAAAGTTTGTATGCCTGGAGAGGCCGTATAGTTTTTAACAGGGAGATATAATGTAAGGTATACGGTCCTTCAGAAGCCTTGAATTTAGTTAAGGCCCAGTTTCTCCTTATAATATCTGAGAGAGAGAGAGAGAGAGAGAGAGAGAGAGAGAGAGAGAGAGAGAGAGAGAGAGAGAGAGAGAGAGAGAATACGAAAGCCTGTTAATACCACGTTGAAATCCATTTATTCATCTCTTAGTTGCGACTTACCATGTTGTAATTGCGACTTACTATCTCGTAATTACGACATAGTATATCGCAATTGCCACTTACTATCTCGTAATTGCGATAATAATAATAGTAATAAATGATTTAAAGATAGGCTTCGCATGATGATATACGACTTAACTACTTTAAGTACGAGGAGACAGTAAGTCGTAATTACGAGATATCTAAGTCGGACATCATCATGAGAAGCGCATCTTTAAATCATTTGTTGACAGATAGATAGATAGATAGATAGATAGATAGATATGCCAACTATCCTATACCTTGGAGCAAATAATATATCTTGGAAAGGTTAAATAATACATTCCACCACCATTCACCCCACCCACTAATAGTATTCCCTATGTGCTTAAGATTGTCAGAGTTCTATTCAAACGGTGACTTTAAACAGATGTCAAATTGATCAATTTTTTTATTGTCATTTTTATAAATTCGTACAGACCCAATCCAGCAGTCTGGCCTCAAGTCCAACATATCGAATTTGTGTGCGTTTGATAAGAGAGAGAGAGACATAGACAAAGACTGAGATATACAGACAGACAGACAAAGACAGAGATTGAGAGAGAGGAAGATTATTACTGACCTACTTCAACTGATGAAAAAAATTGTATAGCAACTTAGACAAAATGCCAAGGATAATAATGAGACAAAGATTATTTAAAATTACTGAAATGTCTGTTTAAGAACTAGGTGGAGAAATGAACAATTGTAAATAGAAATGTGCAAATAATAATAATAATAATAATAATAATAAAAAGAAGAAGAAGAAGAAGAAGAAGAATTCACTTGTACCACAACTGCTAGAGATGGAACCGCACCTATATTTAACCTCACGATACACTTCCCAGGTGGGGATATAGGAGGTGGGGATAGCATTCAATGGAGGGTAGTATGTCCGTCACAGATAGGTAGGCAGCAAGCGACCGCCAGTAAAACAACCAATTATAGACAAGGTGTGCATATGGAATACCACCGGTAAACATGGTTAGACGAGTAAGTAAGACGTGTAAAGGGATGTATGCCTTGGGGACAGGCAGCACCATGTATACGAAAGTGGTTTGTCACTTACTGCGCTATTAATTCCCAATGATATGGAGACTGTAGCAAGGTCCATCTCAGCCACAAAAGAAATAAAAACGGCTGTATTAGAGCTGTGCTGAAGAGCATAGTCAACAAACAGTGATGGACGTCTATTTAGAGGAATTCGAGGTACCACAGTATACATAGCAGCACACATATGCCAAGGTCAGTAGTTGTGGAAAGATGAGTCAACAACAACAATTTTCTATTTATAGATTGGTAGTACAACGTAGAATATCATAGCCTGCACCAACAATATCTAGCAGAGAGGAAATAAACGTCTAGGGCATATTACCGGGAGCGAATACGATGATGCGCTGGAGGCAGCACTGGCAGCCCAAGCCAATTCCTACCCCAATTCCTTGAAAGCCCATACCGGCTCTAAGCTCACTAATGCATGCCCAAGGCAGCAGGTCCCACCATTCAAATGTGTCAAATGATGAGGCAGGCTGAATGCTGCCAGGACATCAAGGAAGGTCATCAAATCGAGCAAGAGGATCCCCGCTAATATAGGTTAAGCTACAACCTCTCATAAGAGAAATCATCTATACGGAAAAGGCAGAAAATCCTAGTCGATATCTAGCTACGATACCACCCGGACATCCGCTAGGAACCGATATATTTAACATACTGAAGGCTGCGATCTTCGGCGTCATACACATCCAAAAGCAGAAAATCGGAAAGAAGGTTGTTACATTTAATCTTAGTTTAAAAGTTATAATTACGATGGAATAAGTTACCTCCTTGATCATGTACTTAGCTTTTGAGACAACAGAAGTGGCACTGTCGGCTGATGACCTCGAGGAACTAATCGCTAAGGCCTAAGTTTAGAATGGGGAACGATTGGAAAAGTTTACAAATAACGTCTCAGGCTGGCAGCTCGTAAAGTGTGAGGAGGTAAAGATATATATATTTTACAGTCCCCCCCTTTCGAGTCAAAGGGCATATAGCTGAACAAAGGTGGATCCCCAAAAGGTCCATTATAACTGAGGAAACCAATGGCTCAAATGGTCGTATAACCCGCCCTACACCGCATCAACAAAAACGGCCATAGTTAGCAAGTATAGTAGGTATCAGAAAATGCTACGCGCAAGTTCCTGATGAAGATGTGAAATTCTGAGAACCTTAAACCTACTATCGCTGCCAACCTCTTTGAATCAGGACACGTTCTTGATCCCATATCTCAGAAAGTACTGGAGAAGACCGTCAACTTGTATCTAAATACCGTACAAGGAAAACAGCAATACTAATTTATCAATGATTTGTTTCCGGATGGTGTATATTAGTAGCAAGCACAGGTATAGAAGACAAATTTATTGCCAATACATCTATGCCATGATCCGATCAGCCTATCTAGAAAACCATGTCACGGCTACTGTAGTATAGGCATATGTCACAGAAGGAAGAATGGATGGTTGGAATGCTACTTATGGAGACCATAGAGACAACGCACACAGACATTAGAATGATTTAGTAAAAAGAAAGCAAATAACTGCAGTTAAACCGTTCTTAAGTATTGTTTTCTATTCTTAAAGTTCTTAAGAGCATGTTATGTTTACTGATACGTTTGCACTGAATTATTATTCACTGAGCATTTACACCCTCCAATGGCTTCTTCATTGCATAGGTACGCCATCCAATGACTTCTCCTCAGTGTAGTGAATTATAGGGTACTTCTTATGACTGGGCTCACATGTCCCGATGTTGAAAGGAAGCCTCTGGTTGGTCCGCGTTTGTGGAAGGATTCTCTGGCTACCACAACTCCATTTAGCAGTTTCTCAACCTGGCCTTAACTAAGAGGTTCATGTGGCTGAGGCTCCCGTGTCCTGACGTTCTTAATACGTCCCGGATTTGTTGCCCCTTGTGGCAGGATTCCCTGGCTAGCACAGTAGTCTGAATCTGGCCTTAAGTCTCCAGTGTTGAATGAGGCTTAATCTTGCAGTTCTAAACGTTCAGGTTTATTCTCCTGTCCATAGTAACTGTACATGTGACTGTCCAAGTTCTACCTTGCATATGGTCTCTTTATTCATACACTTTTGCAGGTATCATGAAGTGTACGAGCATCTCGCCCGGTGAGAACTAATAAGCCACTATCACAGTCATATTGCTTACAGGAGTTTGTATTCTACAGTCAAGTTTGGATAAATGCGCTTTTACCACAGTCGACTTCAAATAATATAATTTCAGGTCTATATTATATTGAAAATCTGAACTTATTTACTGCATAAATTAAACAAGTAGATAATGTTTTGTGACAATATCCGAGAGGTATTAATCAACCCTCGCCCTCTGGTCATGACTACTATCAACACCGAGACGTTTTAAGTGGCTAGGTTATGTCATATCTTCAGAAAGCATTTGGGTATGGACAGGTGAGAGATCGCTGTCACATCACCGGTCAAAAACATATGCAGGCTCAAACTGCTTCTTAGCAATGACAAAATAAGATACGCTTCATATTTCACAAACTGCGAAACAATGACGGCCAACGGCTGATGGCAGCTCTGGGAAAACCTCAACAGTAGGCATCAATACCTTTTCAAAAGCATGGAAAGGTATATAACCTTCTCCAAAGGTCGGTGCCAGTTCCCACGGTGCGACCTGACAAAGTTGGGCAATGACCTAATAGAGGATGGCTTGCGCTATACCAAACACGATGTAAAATTTCTGACCGCAAAGGGGTGCATATCCGCACGTATACAGTGATGTCTATAACCGTTTTGATGAGACGCACCTACCCCACCCCATCCCCTCGCAGCGCAGCTTTCAACAGCAACCCCATCTAAACTAGTATATCTTTCTGACTGATGCCGTTTAAGCCTTCTGAGTCACTTCTTTAAAACAGTATTGCATAGACCCTCTATAGCATTTTAACATCCCTATAATGAGCTGGTACACCTTTCAATAATCAAGGGCACAGCGTATGACCTGCTTGCAGACATTGCCATGCATCTATTCATCTTGATAGATACCTTAGGAGGAACCTTGATGGTCTGTAAGTGGCGAGCGAAGGCAAGTAACATAAAATGAGCTGCCTACTACCCCTACAAACCGACTAGCTGGATCATTTACCTCGGTAATCACAACTTTTATGGTTGGGCGATCACGCAGAGCCTTCCCAATGGTGACTTTCCATTGGTTGACCCCAACCATGTAAAAAATGGTTTAAGTGTCATACCCCAAGATGCTTCAAGGGACTATTGTCTCCAAGTTGATCTGGAATATCCCAAAACTGCATGGCGCCAACAGGTACTACCTGCTAGCCACAGAGAGTTTGACCGTGCGGAAAAAAATATGGCTATCCACGTACTATTAAATTGTACGGCGGTAGTAAGCAGATTTGCCTTATGCATTGTTTCTGTAACCATTGTCTATCATCATCGAGCAACTCTGAAGCCGCCTCTGCTAACTATCAAAAAGCCTGCTCACCCCTCCAGTAACAAAGAGATCCGTAGTTGATCGGGGATAACTATTTTACATTGTTAATTAACCATGTTTATAGTCTAACAGATCGGCTACACATATTAATAGGAAAGAAAGCCTACCACGGCCGTGTCACAGATGATACGAATGGAATAATATTTGGTTGCTCTGCAGACGAATTATAAAACTGAAAGCTTTAGCTCTAGCCTAGCTTTAAAGTCGTTCGATTCTACGTCTGCTTTCTCTGATGAAACTTAATCCGAAGAAAAAGGGGGTGTTTGTCTCTACTTGCATACACTCTTTTCCTGATTGACTCAAGTTCTAATCAGTTTGTGCTATCAGTTAAGGCTCCTGTGTGGGCTTAGAGAGATAGTCAAAGTTTTCGGCGCGTAGGTGTTGATATTCTGCCTCTACCAGTGTTTTTGCTTGGTCAACATTTCGACCTTTTGGTCTGACATCTATGGTTCCGAAGAGGGTTCAGTTATAGGTTCTGTCGACGTAACCGCAGTTGGTTTGAAGTTCGTTGCCTAGTTGATCACTGCCATTTTTAACTACGTCGGTCTTATTCTTCAATTCGATATGTCGGTAGGTGATTATAACCGCCGTGTGTAGGGGTAATTCCGTCCCGTACTTAAAGACTAGTTAGTTGCAGTAAGGATGCCTTAAAGAGGGGTCTTCATTTAGGTCTCTAGCAAACTATTCGCTGTCATGATTAGAAAGGATGCGCCCTAATGCCACGGAGTAGGGACACACCCAGAAAGGAGGTCATATTAGCGCCAAGTCTTGCTTGGTAGACCGCGTGCATTGTACCACCTGACTATCATCCATTCCCATTGCGTTGTCAGGGGATGGGTCTCGTTGTAGCGGAATCTGCTAACGGTATAACCTTAACACATCATTCATGTTATAAAACGTCCTTGGCCTTCTGCTTCCTTTCGAGCGGTTCTAAATGAGTCTTCATCCTTACAGCACAGGAAGACCATCCACGAAGGCCTGCTCCTGGACGTCATTAGTAACGGCGTTCTACTTCTGTGTGACGACCTATGCGTTGATGCCAATGTGTCGGCTCGTAAAGGCGAGCTCAGTAAAAGACCGTCTCCTTTTGACACACACCACCAAGAAATACGCCTTCATCGAAAATGAACAGTATATCTGTTTCATCAAAGAGAGTTTCAGCAACAGATTTGCTAGGTCTTCTTCGATCAATTAAATATAGGCCTTTGCCCTTATTCTTTCAGGCACACGGCCTATGATAAACTTTGTTCATTGGGATAGTGGCGCAGAATACAATGATAGTCTCAAACCGTTCTTTAAACGTTGTTTACAACAGCTCCCAGACTAAGATACTTTAACTGCATCCTCGACGACCTAATATATTAGCACAGTGGGGATGTAGGTCCGCAACAATTAGCTTAGTGGATGGCCGATTTGAATGAGCGGGCAGAAACTGGACGACTGCAATGTTTTTCTATCTGCAACGTTATCTCTTCGGTGCCTTTTTCTACACCTCTACCCGACCCACAAAGCCGTCTATTAAAGCTCCGTATCCTTGATATTTTCTCTAGAAATCACCCCAAACGCCCCCTCCGATCGGTGGAAGAGAACCTGTCCTTGCTTTAGACTCACCCCTGACGACAACGGGGTATTGCAAAATTGTTCTTTATCTCGCTAAAGGGTTGCGCTAGTAAATGAGTCCACTAAGAGCATAAGGATAACTTTCAGATTATTGGCTAGCATGCTAATGGTGACGTTCCATACTGTGTCTCTTTATTAGCTCCATTATCCGATGCGTGAACACTAGGGTGGATCAGAGGGAGGCCTTATCTAGGTATTGACTATTGATTGTGTGGGCTAACGCGGCGTTGGCAAAAACGTCGAACTAAATTAAATGGTCTCTAATGCAGTTGCTAGCCATAATATTTGTGTTTTGATGATCCTGCTGGAGATGTTAAAGGTAGAATAAAAGGTCATGCTGTCAGCGAGGCCGCTTTGGTACCAGAACATGTGGTCGTTTATCAACTCATAGTCAAAGGGATGAAAACTTATTACCATAGGCCGAGTTTATGAGGTGTCGGGCTGATTATTAGCAACGACATTATCTGCCGCCATACGGATTCTGGTGTAGAAGTCTGTCTGTATGTCTTGATAGCCATCACTGGTACGCCACTTGTGTGCAATAAACACCTCTTTATAAGTTTTCCAGGTATAAGTATCATCCAAAGACAATACCTTTTAGTCTTCCATCTTAACGCTAAACATTTTTTCACGATCCCCGTCCAGGGTTAGCATATATTAAGGGTTTGGAGTGCGATGGTGAAAGCCAGCCTAGCGCTGTCAGGGACGATGCTGTTGTCCGCGCCCTTATTGGGAAGGCGCACGACGAGCAACTGATCCTGTATTATGGTTCTGGGCTTAGTGATAAGCACAACCACAGCTCGAACTGCATTCATCCCCAAAAGTCAAATTATACCGTTTTAGAGGTCGAGTTTGTTACCAAATTGTGATATTTTAAGTGGAGGACCGCGCGTTCTGTTTAAATGATATCATGGCTAAAGGAGTTTAGAATATATAACAAAATGATTTAATCCTACTCCTCTTTACAACGACTACAGTGATGTTATTCCACCGAAACTTATAGAATTAATTCGTCTTATTTTTCACGGAGGGCTATCCAATCAGTAGTGCATTCATACTATCGTTTCCCATACACGGGCCGAAAGGATTTGAAGATAAATATATCCATCTTATGGATGGTAACACCAAACAAGCTTGAATCCTGTGTGAAATATGGGTAAAATAATTGCTAGATACCTTTATTGGCGATAATTCGCTTCGGACTGATTGGTTATAATCGGCGTTCAATATCATAAGAGAAGGCCCCTATTAGGGTTTGTTAACGTCTCTTGAAGATAATTATCAACTCATTAATCTATACTCTGATAACTACTAAAAAGACTGCATGTCGACTAATTTTCATGTTTTCCGTCAGTGTATAGAAGGTAAAGCGCTCCCGAAAGCACATGAGGTAACTGAGGCGGTAATATGAGCTATTTGACTCATGGATGCGGATACCATTCCCACTGAGGAGCTGAATCCGCTTACTGAAGTGGCAGCTAGCTAACTAATATAAATAAATTAAACGAGTCTCTCGTGGCTGAAAAGAAAAACGTACTGATGGATGACCAGAAATGGGGTCTTCTTTTGCACGATATAAAGACATTAGAAAGTAGGCTTAGAATCCTGTCGAGGTGAAAAGCTCAATACTCAGGCCAATATAGTTGTGTTGGTCTCCGCAGCAAAGTATATAATACGTGCAACATGAAGAGGAGCGACGGCACCTTCAAGTTTGCCCTGCAGCTATAACCGACGAATAAAAGTCACAACATGATGTGCTAACACAACAAACGTTCAATTACGAAGTTAGATCACCGCGATCCGAGAAACATTTGCAGGGATTAGACAGGCATGTATATTTCTTGTTCCGAGGCTGGTAATAATGTTTTGTGAACAAAGCATTACCATTGACTAAATAAAATATATGACCTGGGATTGCTCACTATCGTTGCTCGATTGGCTCTCGGTGGTGGGGAAGGTATAACCGCATTGACATTATTGTTTGTTTCCAGTGATAGAGTTCATTATTATATTCCTCATCTGCGCCCGCATTATTATCCATGTCCGAAGGTACCATGCCTCACCTTGCAACGTTGTCCATGTTTGGTTTTTGCTTACTCCAAGAACTCCTGATGCTATCGGACTCATTCTGGCACAACCTCATTGTGAGCGAGTTCTGAATCCATATCCTATAGGAACTGCTTTCCATGTCCTCACATAGGTGGATAACGTTTGCGTCTGCATGACAATAGTAACTCAGACATACGTTTCAGTGATGTTGTTAAGGAGTTCTGAATCGGTTTCCGCAAAGCACTGCGACCTACCAATGATAAAATGGTCCATCCATTGCTCCCTCTCCCAGCCCCACTGCAAATAACGATCATGCGTCATCTCTTATGCTCGTGGCTTGGTAAGAACTTAAACGGGCAAGTGAGTAAATAAACTTCATGCCTAGCGTCGTATCGTAAAGTCTGATGACGCCAGTGTGTGTTGATGCTCACTGTTTTGTAAATCTATATTTTATATTACTCCTGGATCATGATTGTATCTAATTTGATTAATAATTTTTCCTCATAGCTGCAAATTGTACAGAATATCCTTTGTTAGATTTTATTTACGTGACGTGATTATGTGAAAAGTATAGCTTTCCATAGGATCAATATATAGATGTTCACGTATATGTTAACGGTTGATAATAATAATCATAATATTACGACTTAATGGCACATTTGACTTAATGTCTTACTGAATGATGAGATTTTGACGTTTCTGGAAGAATTCAGGAACATCCCATTCTTTGCGCTAGATCACATGAATAGACAACTTTGACGCAAAATGAGTAGCGTGGTCTGTCACGTGAGATCTATTGGGAAATATATTTAAAGACGGTGTATACAAGTAGAGAACTTGACAATCAGATTTATTCCGATTTTATATTCGTCCTCATTTATTGTGTTCCTGTTGTAAGTCTGCAATCACGTTTTGTGTTGTATATAGATGTTATTCTAGAGGAAAAAAATATTTGTTTGGATTGTTTAGTGGAAACAGAAAGTGCTCATTGTTAGGACTATAACATTATTCTGAAACTGTTGCGAATTATTCAATGAAATCCTAGAAAACGCAATCATGACAACGTCACGATTCTTGGAGGATCAGTTTTCATTTCCTGTCTTGAAATTTATATAGATATTTTCGTTCATTTTGGACTTACATAAAACTTTACATAGATTAGTTTGGATTCACTTCATAATACTGTACGTTCCTCTCACATTTTTAATTTATAACTTTAATAATTTAATTCTTTGTTACGTTGTAGAAAGCGTTTTGGTTTTGATTCTTTCTGTTACTTAGTTTATGAGCACTGAGTAGTAACAATCACCTTAAATTCTTTATGCAGATTGACCTTCTCCTCTTTCTTCCAATCTCTGCATCAATCACCGATCAACCTGTTTTGTTAAACAGTGGACACTTAATAGATACAAATATTTTCTTCACCTGATGATGACTTCGCAACGGTAAATATTACGAGCCATGGTTGGGCTGCAAGTGAACATGAAATGATTGTGAACACTGACACTACATGGTTGTGCACCAGATGGCACAGTTAACTTGTTTTGGCAGTAACGCATAGTACCAGATACGGAGCGTCATTTATATGATGCTTCGTAGTGCTTGATCTCCGAGAGAATGTACCTTTCACAATGCCATCAGAGGATGCCTTAAAATTATCCACATGTGAGGCATACAAGTATAGCATATATATATATATATATATATATATATATATATATATATATATATATATATATATATAGCCTTTTTATGTTAGGTTTGTCCACGTCGCATTGCTGAATTGCAAGACAAGGGTCGTTTTAACTTCAGCATTAAAACTGAATTTTGGTGGCAGTAGCGTTGTATTGATGATTGTTGTACTAACCAATCCTCTAGCATGAGTAGCACCCTTCAAAAATAACCACTGGACCCTGCACCCTCGTAGGCTGCGATATATCACGTAGTTATCTAGGTGGTATAATGTATCGGTGGTGATAGAAAATAACGCCTTTTATTTGTATGACTGAAAGCTTTTTCCAACTTTGCAAAACGTCACACACTACGTATGTAATGAGTTCTGCAATGTGACAATTCTCGGAAAGATATTAAAGGACACTCTTTCTGGCACGTTCTGTTCCTATGAAATGTCGTTTGGAAGAATAACAATTGTGTTACCGATGACTCTTGGGGACGTTTCTTTTATGGGTGCGCTTCTGATCTGTTTGCCTTTCTACGATGGTATCTACATAACCCCAAATTCGAAAACCGCCTGCTATTTAAATATCAAAAATCGACTTTATGTAAAGCTCGAGCAGAAAAACAGTAAGGGTAACCTGATAGATGCATACTCCAGGGCTCTCTTAAAACTGATTTCAGTTTGAAATGAAAAGGACAGAATCCTATTCTCGTCTCTGCTGATGCAAAACTTTACCAGGTTGGTCTCTAGGAGTTAAAGGTGAGCATCTTAAACACAAAACACTATTGACTAAATGTATGGCAGTGCCCGATTGCACTCGAGATAGAGGAAATCATATGTGAATGAAAATGTTACTCGCTGAGCTTGGTTACTTCGATGTTGCAGAATCATTTACACCGTGTAGACTTTGTCGCTGGAACCGTGACTGGTGATCGGTAGTTGGCTGGCAATAAGATTTGAAACTGGGGTGGTCTCCTGTATCGAGCTCAGATGCTGCAATATTTAACGATATTATTCGTGTGTTTCAAGGTCTCCGTGGGGAATATCCAATATACCAATATATAAATAACTACGGTTGCATTTCCAGCTCTCTCATCGAAACGAGAGAAAAATAATCAAATTTTACTGTTATAGGAAGAGCGATATATTGGTGAATTATTCTGCCTTTTCTCCATTGTTTGGCGCGATCTGGGCCTACTTTCTTTATATTTTCGCGGTGTCCAACCGAAATGTAATACTTCTCTGCGGCATCAGAGCTAGGTCGGTTGACTCGAACCTTTCGAAGTAGCTATACAGAACTGCAATGAATCTGAAGCGAGAGTTTAGACACATATCATACCATTTCCAAACCGTTAGGCAAAGTCTGCCACTCTGATGTGGTGCGCTATAAAACCGACATTGACAAAATCAGACCCGACGCAGCGTTCGGTTGCATAAGCGTAATGATTGGGAGGTAACAATATTAAAATGGAGTTTTTCGATTCAACTGTACCTTGAACAAACTTGACAATCCTTTAAATGTCAGTTGTCAATTTCCAATGATGTTAGAAGATATAAGGCGTCTTCTTGTTAATTCTAAAGGTGACCCTTAAAATGGGAACTGTAAATGATCACTTTAAGCTTGAAACACGATTTTACGTATTATAAGGTTTTGCATTGATTTTAAAACTCATTGATTACTGAACACAATTAAAGGCTGCAATAAAATAGCAAATATGGTACTCTGAAAAGGTTAGTTAGAACGTCACTGTCATTGTTTTTGACGGCAAATGTACATTTTTCATGCAGAGGGGTGGGGAGGGTGATTTCTAGTCCTTTGTCTCTTCTAAGAATTGGTTCATCACTGCTTTGCGTCTTTTACATGTTGCTTATAATTCCACACGAAATATGTTCATCCTATGTATGATCATTTCAAGTATGATGAAAATCTCTCTCTCTTTCATTTTCACTAGTGTAAGAATTAAAAGAAACAAATAAATACTTTGAGAATATTTACACTGTGGTATGTACGGCCGTGATGCAGAAGTTGATCTGGATTTGATCCTATATTTTATCTCCTTATTGTTGCATACTTAAGTATCCTTGTATGCGCAGTATAGGAGCTCAACCTAAGCAATACTTTATAGGACAAGCCGTGTCAACATTGATTCATTGTTTCACCTACCAAACAACTATTGCGCATATGTATATTTGAAAAAGAATTTGACACGATTTGTTCTGGACAAGCTTGTAACTCTTACATTTACGTTACACAATTATATCAGGACATGTGACGTTAAAATGTATAGTTACGATGCACGTTTTATTATCACACCTTATTGCTGATGAGTTGACGACAGAATTGCTAACAAACATGTTGTAAAACATTCTGCAGCAAGATACACATAGGCCTTGTCAACTTCTTTAGAGCTGGATCATTCAACGTGTGTGATAAAGTATCTATAAAACATATTGCTAATAAGATGTAGAAGGAGATGGAGATATATGTCAGATTGTTGTGATGATTAGGTAACTCTCTCAGGAATACAATAACCATCAGGACGATTATGGATCACACGCATAATACAACATCAAGAAACATATTTAGTATTGAGACAAAGCTTATGTTCAGACTGGTCTCCCGCCCCAATAGTGTCCTGTCAAGATCAGGTTCATTTGATAATTTCGATATTTTTTTCGACCTATGTATAAGGTAAGAAACCTTGAAGAAACAAAAACCAAAGGTTATGTGTTGGCTTCTGCTTTCGCAAACGATTTTTCCTCTCAAATGATTTAAGTATTTCATTATCTGTATTTATGACCCTAATAAAGCACATCCGTTGTCTGTGCTGAGACTGTTTGGATTTGATATTCAAACAAAATGCCTTGAATGAAACAACTCTTCAAGTTTACTTTGCCCTGCATATAGTAATAACTGCATAATAATGAATTACACCCAGGTCTCAAAATAGTTAAATTACCATATTTAGAAAGGATATAATATATTGTACCTTGATCACAGTTAACTAGTATATTATTTTAAACAATGATGATCGATTTATCATAACTCTTCATGGGCTTCTAATCTTTGTTTTGACATGTAACTGAATAAAATTTTATTCAGGGCATTTTGTTGTAATTGGATTATGAGAAACAGGCATGTTTACTGCTTAAGACCCATTGCTTGTTCTGTTATTATAAATTAACATCCATTTCAAATAAATACATTTGTCAATGACAATGACTCCATGACTTTTAAAAATATTTTTATGTTAACGAAAGTTTAAATATTCGTTTTCGAAAAAGTAAATATGAGATGTTTGCGTACCTGAACCATACATAATTCGAATTTTGAAAAATACTTTGCTTTAAGCATAACAGTTCAAAGTTTCATGTGCCGTATGAATATATTAGGTCAGTAATAATGTCCAGTGAGACTAGAATACGGTAAGGAAATTATAATGCCCTTGACATATAGATACAACATATTAGTGGTTGCATATTGTGTCTTTCAATAACATAAGTCAGTGATAAAATCGAATGACATAAACATTGGTTAAATCAGAGAAGCTGTCTAGTGACTGTGAATAAGATAAGTCATTGATACTGTCTAGGGTCAAATGAATGTTACGTTACCGACTGCGTCTAGTGTCATATGAATATAATATGGCAGTGATAATATCTAGTGCCAAATAAATATGGTAATCCAACTACAATGCCAAGTCCCATATGAATATGGTTAAGCAAGTCAGAAATAATAGTTAGTACCGTGTGAACATTGTAAGACAGACATAATGTCTAGTGCCATATGAATATTGTAAATCAGACATATAATGACTAGTACCATGTGAACATTGTAATTAAGACATAATGTCTAATACGATGTGAACATTTGCAAGCCCGACATAATGCCTTGTAGCATGTGACATTGTAAGTTGGACATAATGTCTTTCACCATGTGAAGAATGTAAGTCAGACATAATGACTAATACCGTATGAATATTTTAATTCAGACATAATGTCTAGTACCATGTGAACATTATAAGTCATACATAATCCCTATTACCATGTGAACATTATAAGATAAACATAATGTCTAGTACGATATGAACATTTATAAGTCAGACATAATGCCTAGTACCATGTGACACTTTAAGTCAGACATAATGCCTAGTACCTAGTACCAAGTCAGATATAATGGACAGTACCATGTGAACTTTGTAAACGTTCAGATATATTGGTGTCACATGAATATGGTAAGTCAGAAATAATGTATTCATTTTAATAAATTCACCGTTTTGTAAAGTCTTCAAAATATATTGTTTTATGCTGCAAAAATGATCAAAGCAAGTATATCACTGTATTCCAGGACCTTTCACGGGTATTTGCTTCTGAACTGCAACACATTAGCACTAATCTATGTTTAAATGGACGATTATACTTCTGGTGTGTGTGTAATCTCTTTTATCACGTCGACAGCTTCAAGGATATGAATTAACTGAACTTATGCTGTTTCCCCATACTATTTCAAACTTTAAATATTGCAAGAAGTTCTTAACGGATGTTCATGATACTTACATTGCTGAGTACCTAAATGTGTTATCGTTACCTTTTAATCTTTATGTGCACAATTCGTCAAGCTGACTTTCTACTTCATGTGCTAACAATTGCATGGTGATACATTACAATCCCTTCCCTAAATATCGGAAATGAGATTTAAAGACGGTAAACAGTCTAATTTTAATTTAGTAAAACTTTTTTGGAATATGATGTTAATTGGCATCCATCCATTTATCAATCATCGTCGAAGTATTTGGTCTCTATAGTGAAATACAAACTTAACTGTTGTGAATAAACTATATATATTAATGAGTAAATTTAAACAAGATGACTTGTATGTTTACCGTGTTCTTCACATGCGACAGTGTGATCAATTACACTTAAGAATCCGCTTGTGAAGTGTGATAAATTAAATTCCCGTGTCCATAAACCTTTCAAGCACCAATTTCCATCGGTCTTTAGATTGTCCCCTGTTACTATCATCGAATTGTTTATTGATGACGACCAGGACAGTCCTTGAAAATATCGTACTGGAGAAGATTACATTATTCTTGAGGGACGGTGAATGACATCTTTATGTACAAAGAAAACCATTGGTGTTGCTGAAT
>JAECUM010078697.1:0-13483 GCA_016617855.1 Megalonaias nervosa | reverse complement strand
TGTCACACAGTGGAAAGATACTACCTGCTTGTAACTGGCACTAATCAGACAGTGGGGTGATATGAATTACCTGCAGCTTGCACTGTCAGACAGTGGAAAGATACGACTTCCTTTTAACTAGCATTAATCAGACAGTAGGGAGAGAAGAATTACATCTAGCTTGCGCTGTAACACAGTGGAAGGATACGACTTGCTTTTAACTAGCATTAATCAGACAGTGGGGAGATAGGAATTACATGTAGCTTGCACTGTCATACAGTGGAAAGATACGACTTGCTTTTAAATTGCATTGATCAGACAGTTGGCAGATATGCATTACATGTTTCTTGCACTGACAGACTTTTAACTAGCATTTATCTGACAGTGGGGAGATATGAATTACATTTTGATTGCACTGTCACACAGTGGAAAGATACTAATTGCTTTTAACTGGCACTAAACAGATAGTGGGGTGCTATGAATTGCCTGCAGCTTGCACTGTCAGACAGTGGAAATATACGACTTGCTTTGAACTAGCATTAATCAGACAGTGTGGAGATATGAGTTGTATCTATTTTGCTCTGTCACAATGTGGAAAGATACGACTTGCTTTTCACTAGCATTAATCACACAGTGGGGAGGTATGAATTACAAGCATCTTGCACTGTCACACAGTGAATATATACGACTTGCTTTTAACTAGCTTTAATCAGACAGTGTGGAGATATGAATTAAATGTAGCTTGCACTGTCAAACGGTAGAAAGATACCTCTTGCATTTAACTAGCATGAAAGAGACAGTGTGGAGATATGAATTACGTGTAGCTTGCGCTGTCACACAGTTTAACCATCCCACTAGCTTTTAACGAGCATTAATCAGACAGTCGGGAGATATGAATTACATGTAGCTTGCACTGTCACACAGTGAACCATACCACTGGCCTTTAAATAGCATTAATCAGACAGTGGGGAGATAGGAATTACATGTAGCTTGCACTGTCACATAGTGGAGAGATACGACTTTCTTTTAACTTGCATTAATCATACACTGGGGAGATATGAATTGCATGCAGCCTGCCTTGTGACACAGTGGAAAGGTACTACTTGCTTTTTACTAGCATTAATCAGACAGTGGGGAGATATGAATTACTTGTAGCTTGCAGTGTTACACGGTGGAAAGATACGACTTTGTTTTGACTATCATTAATCAGACAGTAGGGATATATTAATTTCATGTAGCTTGCGCTGTCACACGGTGGAGAGATAGGACTTTTAACTAGCATTAACCTGACAGCTGGGAGATATGAATTACATGTATATTGCACTGTCAGACATTGGAAAGATACTACTTGCTTTTAACTAGCATTAATCAGACAGTGGGGAGAAATGAATTACATGTAGCTTGCACTGTCAAACGGTAGAAAGATACGGCTTGCTTTTAACTAGCATTAAACAGAGAGTGTGGAGATATGAATTACATGTGGCTTGCACTGTCACACAGTGGAACCATACCACTAGCTTTTAACAAGCATTAATCAGACAGTGGGGAGATATGAATTACATGTAGCTTGCACTGTCACACGGTGGAAAGATACGACTTTGTTTTAACTAGCATGAATCAGACAGTGCGGAGTTATGAATTACATGTCGCTGGCGCTGTCACACGGTGGAAAGATACGATTTGCTTTTAACTAGCATTAACCTGACAGTGTGGAGATATGAATTACATGTAGCTTGCACAGTCACACAGTGGAAAGATACTACTTCTTTGTAACTGGCACTAATCAGACCGTGGGGTTATCTGAATTACCTACAGCTTACACTGTCACACAGTGTAAAGATACGACGTGCTTTTAACTAGCATTAATCTGAGAGTGGGGAGGGAGGAATTGCATGTAGCTTGCACTGTCATACAGTGGAAAGATACGACTTGCTTTTAAATAGCATTGATCAGACAGTTGGCAGATATGCATTACATGTACATTGAACTGTCAGAGAGTGGAAAGAGACGACTTTGTTTTAACTAGCATTAATCAGACAGTGGGGAGATATGAATTACATGTAACTTGCACTGTCCCTCAGTGGAAAGATACTACTTGTTTTTGTCTTGCATTAATCAGATAGTGGGGATATATGAGTTGCATCTATCTTGCTCTGTCACATTGTGGAAAGGTACGACTTGATTTTCACTAGCATTAAGCAGACTGTGGGGAGGTATGAATTACTATTAGCTTGCACTGTCACATAGTGGAAAGATACTACTTGCTTTTAACTAGCATTAGTCAGGCTGGGGGTAGATATGATTTACATGCAGCTTGTACTGTCACAGAGTGGAACGAAACGACTTGCTTTTAACTGGCATTAATCAGACATTATTGAGATATGAAGTACATGTAGCTTCCACTGTCACATGGTGGATAGATACGACTTGATTTTGACTAGCATTAATCAGACAGTGGGGAGATATGAATTACATATAGCTTGCACTGTCAAACGGAAGAAAGATATGGCTTGCTTTTAACTAGCAATAAACAGACAGTGTGGAGATATGAATTAGATGTAGCTTGCACTGTCACACAGTGGAAAGGTACTACTTGCGTTTAACTAGCATTAACCTGACAGTGGGGAGATATGAATTACATATATATTGCACTGCCACACAGTGGAAAGATACGACTTTGTCTTAACTAGCATTAATCATACAGTGGGAGAAATTAATCACATGTAGCTTGCGCTGTCACACGGTGGAAATATAAGACTTTGTTTTAACTAGCATTAATCAGACAGTGGTCAGATATGATTTAGATGTAGCTTGCACTGTCGCACGGTGGGAAGATTTGAGTTGCTTTCAACTAGCATTAATCAGACAGTTGGGAGATATGAATTACATGTAGCTTGCACAATCACACGGTGGAAAGATTCGACTTCCTTTTAACTAGCATTCATCAGACAGTGTGGAGACATGAATTCCATTTAGCTTGCACTGTTACACAGTGCAAGCAAACAACTACCTTTTAACTAGCATTAATAAGACAGTGGGGAGATAGGAATAACATGTAGCTTGCTCTGTCACACAGTGGAAAGATACGACTTGCTTTTAACGAGCATTAATCAGACAGTGGGGTGATATGAATTACCTGCATCTTGCATTCTCACCCAGTGGAAAGATACTACTTGCTTTTAACTAGCATTAATCAGATGGGGGGAGATATGAATTACATGTGGCTTGCACTGTCACACGGTGGAAAGATACGACTTGCTTTTGACTAGAATTAACCTGACAGTGGGGGAGATATGAATTACATGTAGCTTGCACTGTCTCACGATGGAAAGTTTTGACTTGCTTTTAATTAGCATTAATCAGACAGTGGGGAGATATGAATTACATGTAGCTTGCACAATCGTACGGTGGAAAGATTCGACTTGCTTTTAACAACCATTAAACAGACAGTGGGGAGAAATGAATTACATGTTGCTTGCACTTTCACGCATTTGAACCATACCATTAGCTTTGAACTAGCATTAATCAGACACCATGGAGATATGAATCACATGTAGCTTGCACAATGACACAGAGGAAAGATACGACTTGCATTTAACTAGCATTCATCAGAGAGTGGGGAAATCTGAAATACACGCAGCCTGCATTGTCACACAGTGGAAAGATACTACTTTCTTTTAACTAGCATTAAGACAGCGGGGGAGAGATGAATTACATGTAGCTTGCACAATCACACCGTGGAAAAATTCGACTTTCTTTTGACTAGCATTAATCAGACAGGGTCGAGACATGTATTACATTTAGCTTGCACTGTCACACAGTGGAACCATACAACTAGCATTTAACAAGTATTAATCAGACAGTGGGGAGTTATGAATTACATGCAGCATGCACTGTCATACAGTGGAAAGATACTACTTGCTTTTAACTGGCACTAATCAGACAGTGGGGTGATATGAATTTCCTGCATCTTTCACTGTCAGACAGTGGAAAGATACGACTTGCTTTTAACTAGCATTAATCAGACAGCGGGGAGATATGAATTACATGTGGATGGCACTGTCACATATTGGAAAAATACGACTTGCTTTTAACTAGTATTAATTAGACAGAGGGAGAAATCAGTTTTATCAAGCTTGCACTGTCAAACAGTAGAAAGACTCGACTTGCTTTTGTCTAGCGTTAATCAAGCAGTCGGGAGATATGAATTACCAACAGCTTGCACTGTCACAGAGTGGAAAGATACGATTTGCTTTTAACTAGCATTACTCAGACAGTGAGGAGATACGAATTACATGTAGCTTGCACTTTCAAACGGTGGAGAGATTTGACTTGCTTTTAACTAGCATTAATCAGACAGTAGGGAGATATGAATTACATGTTGCTTGCACAATCACACGGTGGAAAAATTCGACTTGCTTTTGACTAGCATTAATCAGACAGTGAGGAGATAGAAATTACCTGTAGGTTGCACTCTCATAAGGTGGAAAAATATCTAGCATTTTACTTGCTTTTCACTAGCATTAATTAGAAAGAGGGAGATATCAGTTTTATATAGCTTGCACTGTCAAACAATGGAAAGATTCGACTTGCTTGTGTCTGGCATTAATCAAACGACTTTGTTTTAACTAGCATTAAACAGACAGATCGGAGATATGAATAACATGTAGCTTGTAAAATCACACAGTGGAAACACACCACTAGCTTTTAACTAGCATTAATCAGACAGTGGGGAGATATGAATCACATGTAGCTTGCTCTATCACACGGTGGAAAGATACGACTTGCATTTAACTAGCATTAATCAGACAATGTTGAGATATGAACTACATGTACCTTGCACTGTCACACAGTGGAGAGATACGACTTGCTTTTAAATAGCATTGAGCAGACAGTTGGGAGATATGCATTACATGTACCTTGCACTGTCAGAGAGTGGAAAGAGAGGACTTTGTTTTAACTAGCATTAATCTGACAGTGGGAGATATAAATTACATGTATATTACACTGTCACACAATGGAAAGATACTACCTGCTTTTAACTGGCACTAAGCAGACAGTGGAGTGATATGAATTACCTGCATCTTGCACTGACAGACTGTGGAAAGATACGACTTGCTTTCAACTAGAATTAATTAGACAGTGGGGAGATATGAGTTGTATCTAACTTTCTCTGTCACTCTCTGGAAAGATACGACTTTCTTTAGACTAGCATTAATCAGACAGTTGGGAGATGTCAATTACCAGCAACTTGCACTGTTACACAGTGGCAAGATACGACTTGCTTTTAACTAGCAGGAATCAGACAGTGGGGAGATATGAATTACATGTAGCTTGCACAATCACACGGTGGAAAGATTCGACTTGCTTTTAACTAGCATTAATCAGGCAGTGGGGAGATATAAATAAAATGTAGCTTGCACTGTCACAGTGGAAATATACGACTACTTTTAACTAGCATTAATCAGACAGCATGGAGATATGAATTACATGCAGATTGCATTGTCACACAATGGAAAGACACTACTTGCTTTTAACTAGCTTTAATTAGATAGTGGGGAGACATGAATCACGTATAGCTTGCACTGTCACACGGTAGAAAGATACGACTTGTTTTAACTAGCATTAATCAGACAGTGGGGAGATATGAATTACATGTAGGTAGCACAGTCACACGGTGGAATGATACGACTTGCTTTTAACTTGCATTTAATCAGACAATGGGGATATAGGAATTACATCTACCTTCCACTGTCAGACAGTGGAAATATACGACTTTGTGTTAACTAGCATTAATCAGACAGTGGGGAGATATGAATTACATGTATATTGCACTGTCACACAGTGGGAAGATACTACTAGCTTTCAGCTACCATTAATCAGACAGTGGGGAGATATGAATTACCTGTAGCTTGCACTGTCACACAGTGGAAAGATACTACTTGCTTTCAACTCGCATTAATCAGGCAGTGGGGAGATATGAATTACCTGCAGCTTGTACTGTCACAGAGTGGAACGATACGATTTCATTTTAACTAGCATTAATCAGACAGTTGGGAGATATGAATTACATGTAGCTTGCATTGTCAAACGGTAGAAAGATACGGCTTGCTTTTAAATAGCATTAAACAGACAGTGTGGAGATTTGAATTACATGTAGCTTGCACTGTCACACAGTGGAACCATACCACTAGCTTTTAACGAGCATTAATCAGACAGTTGGGTGATATGAATTACATGTAGCGTGCGCGGTCACACAGTGGAACCAAACCACTAGCTTTTAACTAGCATGAATCAGACAGTGGGGAGATATTAATTACATGCAGCTTGCATTGTCACACAGTGGAAAGATACTACTTGCTTTTAACCAGCATTAATCAGACAGTGTAACGCATCAAAACGTATCTTTCCACTGTCTGACAGTGCAAGCTATAGGTAATTCATGTCACCCCACTGTCTGATTAGTGCCAGTTAAAAGCAAGTAGTATCTTTCTACTGTGTGGCAGTGCAAGCTGCTAGTAATGCATGCCTCCCCAATGTCTAATTATTACTAGTCAAAAGCAAGTAGTATCTTTCCACATTGTGACAGAGCAAGATAGATACAAGTCGTATCTCCCCACTGGCTGATTAATGCAAGTCAAAAGCAAGTCGTATCTTTCCACTGTGTGACAGTGCAAGCTACATCTAATTGATATTTCCCGACTGTCGGATTAATGCTAGTTAAAAGCAAGTCGTATCTTTCCACTGTCTGACAGTTCAAGCTGCAGGTAATTCATATCACCCAACTGTCTGCTTAGTGCCAGTTAAAAGAAAGTAGTATCTTGACACTCTGTGTCAGTACAATAAAAATTTAATTCATATCTCCCCACTGTCAGATTAATGCTAGTTAAAACAAAGTCGTCTCTTTCCACGGTCTGACAGTGCAAGGTACATGTAATGCATATCTCCCAACTGTCTCATCAATGCTATTTTAAAGCAAGTCGTATCTTTCCACTGTATGACAGTGCAAGCTACATGTAATTCCTATCTCCCCACTGTCTGATTAATGCTAGTTAAAAGCAAGTCGTATCCTTCCACTGTGTTACAGCGCAAGCTAGATGTAATTCTTCTCTCCCTACTGTCTGATTAATGCTAGTTAAAAGGAAGTCGTATCTTTCCACTGTCTGACAGTGCAAGCTGCAGGTAATTCATATCACCCCACTGTCTGATTAGTGCCAGTTACAAGCAGGTAGTATCTTTCCACTGTGTGACAATGTAACCTGAATGTAATTCAGATTTCCCCACTGTCTGTTTCATGCCAGTTTAATGGAAGTCGTATCTTTCCGCTGTGTGACTGTGGAAGTTACATGTAATTCATATCTCCCCACTGTCTGATTAAAGCTAGTTCAAAGCTAGTGGTATGGTTCAACTGTGTCACAGTGCACGCTACATGTAATTCTTATCTCCCCACTGTCTGTTTAATGCTTGTTAAAAGGAAGCCGTATCTTTCCACCGCTTGACAGTGCAAGATATATGTAATTCATATCTACCCACTGTCTGATTAATGCTAGTTAAAAGGAAGTCAAATATTTCCAGGAGGTAATAGTGCAAGCTACAGAGGGGAGATATGAATTTCATGTAGCTTGCACTGGGATAGAGTGGAAAGATACGACTGGCTTTTAGCTAGCATTATTCAGACAGTGGCGAGAAATGAGTTGTATCTATCTTTCTCTGTCACACTGTGGAACGAAACGACTTGCTTTTGACTAGCATTGATCAGACAGTGGGGAGATATGAATTACCAGCAGCTTGCACTGTCCCACAGTATAAAGCTACAACTTGCTTTTAACTAACATTAATCAGACAGTGGGGAGATATGAATTACATGTAACTTGCACAGTCACAAGGTGGAGAGATTTGACTTGCTTTTAACTAGCATTAATCAGACAGTGGGGAGATATGAATTACATGTAGCTTTCAAAATCACAGGGTGGAAAGATTCGAATTGCTTTTAACTAGCATTAATCAGACAGTGTCGAGACATGAATTAGATGTAGCTTGCACTGTCACACAGTGGAAAGATAAGACATCCTTTTAACTTGCATTAATCAGACGGTGGGGAGATATTAGTTGTATCTAACTTGCTCTGTCTCAATGTTTAAAGATACGACTTGCTTTCGACTAGCATTAAGCAGACAGTGGGAACATATGAATAACATGTAGCTTGCACTATCAGATGGTGGAAAGATTTGACATGCTTTTAACTACCATTAATCAGACAGTGGGGAGATATGAAATACATATATCTTGCAGTGTCAAACGGTGGAAAGATACGGCTTCCTTTTAACAAGAATTAAATAGACAGTGGGGAGATATGAATTACATGTAGCTTGCACTGTCACACAGTTCAACCATACCACTAGATTTGAACTAGCATTAATCAGACAGTGGGGAGAGATATCAATTACATGTAGCTTGCACAGTCACACAGAGGAAAGATACGACTTGCATTTAACTAGCATTAATCACACAGTGGGGAAATCTGTATTACATGCAGCTTGCATTGTCACAAAGTAGAAAGATTCGACATGCTTTTAACTAGCATTAATCCGACAGTGGGGAGATATGAATTCCGTGTAGCTTGCACTGTCGCACGGTGGATAGATACGACTTTGTTTTAACTAGCATTAATTAAACACTGGGGAGATATTAATTACTTGTAGCTTGCGCTGTCACACGGTCAAAAAATCCGACTTGCTTTGAACTAGGATTAATCTGACAGTGGGGAGATATGAATTCCATGTATGTTGCACTGTCACACAGTGGAAAGATACTTCTTGTAATTAACTGGCTCTAATCAGACAGTGGGGTGATATGGATTACCTGTAGCTTGCACTGTCAGACAGTTTAAAGATTCGACTTCCTTTTAAGTAGCATTAATCAGACACTGGGGAGATATGAATTACATGTAGCTTGCACAGTCACACAGTGGAAAGATACGGCTTGCTTTTAAATAGCATTGATCCGACAGTTGGGAGATATGCATTACATGTACCTTGCACTGTCGGACAGTCGAAAGAGACGACTTTGTTTTGATTAGCATTAATCTGACAGTGGGGAGATATGAATTACATGCATAGTGCACTGTCACACAGTGGAAAGATACTAATTGCTTTTAACTGGCACTAATCAGACAGGGGGGTGATATGAATTACCTGTAGCTTGCACTGTCAGACAGTGGAATGATACGTTTTGCTTTTAAATAGCATTAATCTGACAGAGAGGAGATATGAATTTCATGTAGCTTGCACTGGCACACAGTGGAAAGAATCGAGTTGCTTTTAACAACCATTAAACAGACAGTGGGGAGATATGAATTACATTTTGCTAGCACTGTCACACATTTGAACCATACAACTAGCTTTGAACCGGCATTAATCAGACAGCAGGGAGATAGGAATTACATGTAGCTTGCACAGTGACACAGAGGAAAGATACGACTTGCATTTAACTAGCATTAATCAGACAGTGGGGAAATCTGAAATACATGCAGCCTGCATTGTCACACAGTGGAAAGATACTACTTTCTTTTAACTACCATTAATCCGACAGTGGGGAGATATCAATTACGTGTAGCTTGCACTGTCACACGGTGGAACGATACGACTTTGTCTTAACTACCATTAATTAGACAGTGGGGAGATATGAATTACTTGTAGATTTCGATGTCACGCGGTGGAAAGATACGACTTGATTTTAACTAGTATGAATCTGACAGTGAGGAGATATGAATTACATGCATATTGCACTGTCACACAGTCGAAAGATACTACTTGCTTTTAACTCTCACTAATCAGACAGTGGGGTGATATGAATTACCTGCAGCTTGCACTGTCATACTTTGGAAAGCTTCGACTTGCTTTTAACTAGCATGAATCAGACAGTGAGGAGATATGAATTATACATAGCTTGCACTGTAACACAGTGGAAAGATACGGCGTGCTTTGAAAAAGCATTGATCAGACAGTTGGGAGATATGCATTACATGTCCCTTGCACTGTCGGACAGTCGAAAGAGACGACTTTCTTTTGATTAGAATTAATCTGACAGTGGGGAGATATGAATTACATGTATAGTGCACTGTCACACAGTGGAAAGATACTGCTTGCTTTTAACTGGCACTAATCAGAGAGTGGGGTGATATGAATTACCTGGTGCTTGCACTGTCAGACAGTGGAAAGATACGTTTTGCTTTTAGCTCGCATTAATCAGACAGAGGGGAGATATGAATTTCATGTATGTTGCACTGGTACACTGTGGAAAGATAGGAATTGCTTTTAACGAGCATTATTTAGACAGTTGGGAGATGTGAGTTGTATCTATCTTGCTCTCTAACACTGTGGAAAGATACGACTTGCTCTAGACTAGAATTGATCAGACAATTGGGAGATATGAATTACCAGCAGCTTGCACTGTGCACAGTATAAAGCTACGTCTTGCATTTCGCTAGCATTAATCAGACAGTGGGGAGATATGAATTACATGTAGCTTGAACTGTCACCCAGTGGAATGATACGACTTGCTTTTAACTAGCATTAATCAGACAGTGGGGAGATATGAATTACATGAAGCTTGCATTGTCACACAGTGGAAAGATACTACTTGCTTTTAACTACCATTAATCAGACAGTGGGGAGATATGAATTACATGTAGCTTGCTCTGTCACACGGTGGAACGATACGACTTTGTTTTAACTAGCATGAATCAGACAGTGCGGATATATCAATTACATGTCGCTGGCGCTGTCACACGGAGGAAAGATGCAACTTCTTTGTAACTGGCACTAATCAGACAGTGGGGTTATCTGAATTACCTGCAGCTTGCACTGTCAGACAGTGGAAAGATACGACTTGATTTTAACTAGCATTAATCAGACAGTGGGGAGGTAGGAATTACATGTAGCTTATACTGTCATACAGTGGAAAGATACGACTTGCTTTTAAATAGCATTGATCAGACAGTTGGCACATATGCATTACATCTACCTCGAACTGTCAGACAGTGGAAAGAGACGACTTGCTTTTAACTAGCATTAATCAGACAGTGGGGAGATATTAATTACATGTAGCTTGCTCTGTCCCACAGTGGAAAGATACGACTTGCTTTTAACTTGCATTTAATCAGAAGGTGGGGAGATATGAGTTGTATCTATCTTGCTCTGTCACAATCTGGAAAGGTACGGCTTGCTTTTCACTAGCATTGATCAGACAGTGGGGAGGTATAAATTACTCGCAGCTTGCACTGTTACACAGTGGAAAGATACTGCTTGCTTTTAACTAGCAATTGTCAGGCAATGGGGAGATATGAATTACCTGCAGCTTGTACTGTCACAGAGTGGAACGATACGACTTGCATTTAACTGGCATTAATCAGGCATTAGGGAGATATGAAGTACATGTAGCTTCCACTGTCACACGGTGGATCGATACGACTTGCTTTTAACTAGCATTAATCAGACAGTGGATAGATATGAATTTCATGTACCTTGCTCTGTCAAACGGAAGAAAGATACGGCTTGCTTTTAACTAGCAATAAACAGAGAGTGTGGAGATATGAATTAGATGTTGCTTGCACTGTCACACAGTGGAAAGATACGACTTCCTTTTAACTAGCGTGAATCACACAATGGGGAGATATGAATTACATACAGCTTGCATTGTCACACAGTGGAAAGGTACTACTTGCTTTTAACTAGCATTAATCAGACAGCGGGGAGATATGAATTACATGTGGATGGCACTGTCACATATTGGAAAAATACGACTTGCTTTTAACTAGTATTAATTAGACAGAGGGAGAAATCAGTTTTATCAAGCTTGCACTGTCAAACAGTAGAAAGACTCGACTTGCTTTTGTCTAGCGTTAATCAAGCAGTCGGGAGATATGAATTACCAACAGCTTGCACTGTCACAGAGTGGAAAGATACGATTTGCTTTTAACTAGCATTACTCAGACAGTGAGGAGATACGAATTACATGTAGCTTGCACTTTCAAACGGTGGAGAGATTTGACTTGCTTTTAACTAGCATTAATCAGACAGTAGGGAGATATGAATTACATGTTGCTTGCACAATCACACGGTGGAAAAATTCGACTTGCTTTTGACTAGCATTAATCAGACAGTGAGGAGATAGAAATTACCTGTAGGTTGCACTCTCATAAGGTGGAAAAATATCTAGCATTTTACTTGCTTTTCACTAGCATTAATTAGAAAGAGGGAGATATCAGTTTTATATAGCTTGCACTGTCAAACAATGGAAAGATTCGACTTGCTTGTGTCTGGCATTAATCAAACGACTTTGTTTTAACTAGCATTAAACAGACAGATCGGAGATATGAATAACATGTAGCTTGTAAAATCACACAGTGGAAACACACCACTAGCTTTTAACTAGCATTAATCAGACAGTGGGGAGATATGAATCACATGTAGCTTGCTCTATCACACGGTGGAAAGATACGACTTGCATTTAACTAGCATTAATCAGACAATGTTGAGATATGAACTACATGTACCTTGCACTGTCACACAGTGGAGAGATACGACTTGCTTTTAAATAGCATTGAGCAGACAGTTGGGAGATATGCATTACATGTACCTTGCACTGTCAGAGAGTGGAAAGAGAGGACTTTGTTTTAACTAGCATTAATCTGACAGTGGGAGATATAAATTACATGTATATTACACTGTCACACAATGGAAAGATACTACCTGCTTTTAACTGGCACTAAGCAGACAGTGGAGTGATATGAATTACCTGCATCTTGCACTGACAGACTGTGGAAAGATACGACTTGCTTTCAACTAGAATTAATTAGACAGTGGGGAGATATGAGTTGTATCTAACTTTCTCTGTCACTCTCTGGAAAGATACGACTTTCTTTAGACTAGCATTAATCAGACAGTTGGGAGATGTCAATTACCAGCAACTTGCACTGTTACACAGTGGCAAGATACGACTTGCTTTTAACTAGCAGGAATCAGACAGTGGGGAGATATGAATTACATGTAGCTTGCACAATCACACGGTGGAAAGATTCGACTTGCTTTTAACTAGCATTAATCAGGCAGTGGGGAGATATAAATAAAATGTAGCTTGCACTGTCACAGTGGAAATATACGACTACTTTTAACTAGCATTAATCAGACAGCATGGAGATATGAATTACATGCAGATTGCATTGTCACACAATGGAAAGACACTACTTGCTTTTAACTAGCTTTAATTAGATAGTGGGGAGACATGAATCACGTATAGCTTGCACTGTCACACGGTAGAAAGATACGACTTGTTTTAACTAGCATTAATCAGACAGTGGGGAGATATGAATTACATGTAGGTAGCACAGTCACACGGTGGAATGATACGACTTGCTTTTAACTTGCATTTAATCAGACAATGGGGATATAGGAATTACATCTACCTTCCACTGTCAGACAGTGGAAATATACGACTTTGTGTT
>JAECUM010078683.1:0-10689 GCA_016617855.1 Megalonaias nervosa | reverse complement strand
TATACACACACAACAGTCTACTTGTTTGCTCTGATTATGAGGATTTCACAGAGTATGTACCTGTATATGGTTCTATGTTTGATTTTAATTTCCTCTGCATGGCTTAAGGATATTCAAAGACAATAAAGACAGCTGATTACACTGAGGCTCTTGTTGCATTTCGTTTTTGTTTCTGTTGTTTAATCACTGGAGTGTGAATTAACATTTGGATGATACGTTTTTGAGTTTATTGAATTGCAGTTCATTGAAATTAAAGAAAACGACACATTTCAGTTGTGTTCAATGCATTCTGTCTTTTTTGTGGTATCTGGTTTTAAAATTTAAACCATTATCACAATAACTACTACCATCTATTCAAAATAAGTTAACTGTACAGCTTGCATTATTGCGTAACAAAGAACAATGCATTATATGTTCCTGTTTTATTTAGGGGTGATATGAACTACAAAGACATGCAAGAAAGATCAAACATTTCCTACTGAGATATAATTTATTTGTTATGAAACAATTTAAAAACCACAGTTCATAAGAGATATGATATAGGATGCAGCAAACTGTGAGATGAAAAAGCTGTGATTATGTGGGCTAGCAATACGATCTGAAATATGTTGTAATGTCAAAAAGGTTTAAAGAAAACTATTTGACAAAGTCGCTTTATTTCAACCTGCAAATAGCTCTGTACCCAGAGTTGTACATCATATGATATTCTAAAAACAACAAGCCTTAATGGCATTGATAAAGAAAGTGCTACAGAAGGCTTGAACCTGTCTCTGAGAAAAAGTGGATTACCAGGTATAGCTCTTGCTAATATCCAAATATGATGGAATTAACTCATCGCATGGCAATAACATACAAATACTTCACAGTGCAGAACATAAACAAGTGACACGCACTACTTGAGCAAAACCACCAGTGTTCAGTGCTATAATTATAAATAGTTGCATATACAAGTGAATACTATATCATTCTTACACAAATTGTTTGTAAATAAAATTGCGATTCACAAATAGTGAAGTCTCCACACATGGAAAAGCATAAAATGCCATGAAATAAGCAACCTTTAGCATTTTAAATTTTAATTTCAAGAAACAATTTAGTATACAGTTCCTTTTGAGTTGCAGCATACTGGAAACAACATAAGATCGCATGCCAAAATGAATTCAAACTTCTACAATGCCTTAAAATCAAACTTATTTCGATAATGATGATATTAATTTAATAAACCAAATAAAAGCACAGTCAGCAACATAACTGACATTCTTTCTCAATATGAGCGAAGATTTATAAAACATTCAAACATAAATTGCACTTTTCACAACAACAACACTCAGTGTCATGTTTCTCTTTATTGGTTAGTACGTTGTGTAATATCACTGCAACAATGCACGTGAGAACAATAGCAAAGTGCAAAGTGAACACGTGTTCACCAAGAAAGTAATGAGTATCATTGTTTGAAGGTACAGCTTAATAATCAACTTAATTAAAGGAGATTAATTTCGTACAACCTATGTAGGTGTAATTTTCATATCTGGCGTTTATAATGGACGAGTAGGTAGAAGTGGTAAATGACTATCCAAAGACAAACATCCTTAATGAACAAAAGGCCAAACTTAGGGGTGTATACCTCTATAAATATCTGAGATATTGACAGTTGGAGTTGCATTCAAATTCGCAAGACCACAATATATAGTACAGTAAATTCCAGTGGAATATATCTGGGTCATCTGAAAGTTAAAGGCACATTGAAACCCTTGGTTGTAAGCTGATGACTTGGCAAGTGAAAATAATATGCCATCCCTCGCCACTTCAACTGGCTAGAACTTAATAACTGGACATTTTGTACTGAAAATGTGCATGCAATCATCATTTATATAGTTGCACACCAAGAGAAAATTTGATGGTATTCAGCTATGGGTTCCCCGGGGTATCTGAATAATTTTGAATAACTGTCATCTGTACAATCGTGTGTTTCATCTGTTTTTAGAATGCATCTCTTGATTTTGGCTCCACAAGTAAAATTTATATTGTTTCATGAAATTATTTTGTGTCATGTTAGACAGGGATCCCTTTAACATCTGAAATCTAACGTTGGACTGTTCCGCCACTTGCGAATTTAATTTACAATACTATGGATATGCCTTCAACTTGTTGTTATTGCTGTTGTATGGTTTAATGCCACTTTTCAGCACGAGATAGGGTATACATAGCGGCCAGTATAAATGATGGAGGTCGAACCCGGGAAAATCCCGGAATGAACCACCGACCCACGAGAAGCTACTGGCAAGCTTTCTTACATACCCACATTGGCTGAATCCAAGACTCGAACCCACTCAGACAGAGGTGAGATGGCAGTGATCCGTAACGGTGAACGCTTTAGACCACTTGGCCACTCGACGCCTCCCTTCAACTCGTAACACAGACCACATGCTGAAAATAGACAAAAAGAAATCCTGAAGTTTGGTAAATTCTTTAAAGATAAATGGACAACAAGAACCATCCGAGGAGATATTGCTAAACTTTGAAAATAATCATGTTGCACGTGCTCATCATCGACTGATGACATTTTTGGGGCGAGATCAAAATGTTGATTCTGGCTCACAGATATCACAGCTAGATTTTACAATGCGGTATCTATCAGTTTTCGTTGGAACATCTGGATTTGTTTAGGAAATCTGTCCTTGTTATACACTTTCGAGCTCGTGTAACCAGAGGTGCTATTGCCGAGTACAGAGCAATCGCGGTTATACTCAGCGATAAAGCGATGCTATTTGAAGGCATTGGTGGACGAATGCGCGTCGTGGATGCTCCCGTGGAAAACATGTAATCGATTCCCTAATTTAAAATTATGATTTAAAAATTAGGATGATATTATAAATGTCATATCATCATGTTAGTGTTACTCTGACTCCTGGTCAGATTAAAAAACTACAATCAGCGTCCAAAAGTAACTGTGGAACAATAATATCTTTAAAACAAGGACAAATCTCAGGTTGTCCGGATAAATTATCACTGACAGAACGTCAAATCAAGCACTTTGATGCAGCTAACAAATCAAAAACCGGATTAGGACTTAATCTTTCCGCGAGTGTTATCAGCGATGCTGTTAAAACCGGTAAAACATTTCCACTTCTCGCGGCTATTCCGGGGATAATTTCAGCGGCTGCTCCAGCTGGTGCAAAAGCTGCTGCGTTATGTGCTGTTGGAACTGCAGCTGGAATGGCATTGAAGAAAGCTACAAGAAAGGGTTTAAAAAGATCTAAAATAAAGGGAAAAGGTCTGAGATTACCTGGGCCATACCCGGGTACAGAAGCTGCCAGAGATTACCAGGGACGATACCAGGGTACGGAAGCGGTCTGAGATTGCTAGGAGAGATACCTCGCTGATTCTTCCAATATCAGATTTTGATTTGCTTGATGCTGCTGCCCAGCTAAACATAACAAATTTCAGAGGTGTTTTTATGCGTGATCAATTACCACGTAATCCAAACCGGGTTGAAACTGGTATTATTAATCTCGATGAATCTACTAACACATGTACACATTGGCTTGCATACGCGATTGACCCACGTGGAAATGTTTATTTTGATTCGTACCGTGTAGCACCACCAAAAGAATTTATCGAATACGTGAGCGGAGTGCAAGGTACTGCGATGCAAATTCCAGTTTGGTATTCAACGTTACCAACACAAACATTGACAGATCCACCAATATGTGGCCGTGAAGCACTTGCTGTACTTGATGCGATTTCAAAATCATCAATGCCACATCATAAAGTTGTGCACGAGTACACCGTTAAACGTTTTAAATAAATGTTAAGTTATATTGTGTAATGGTAGATATTTGCGGAAGATCAGCTGAAACTAAAACCAAAGAAAAACCAGGTGAAGATTTACTCAAATAAGTAAAAAAAAGGATCAGCGACGAAATATCTGATCTCCTCAATCTTGCCAACGTTGATCCTTGTGAACTTGTAATATTTCAAAACCGGGAAGGAAAATTGATGACGAGTAATATTTCAATTAGCGATATCATTGCTCGTAACGGAGCAACACGAGAAGGTCTCCTTCCCATTTATGACCGAGAAGGAAAGCTTGTCCCTAGTGATGTTACTCTGTCGTCGATACGAGATAGTATAAGCGAACGATTATTAAAAACGGTGATATGATGACCGGCATTATCAACATGAACAACAATAAAATTATGAACGTTGGAGAACCAACATATAATCTGTACGCTGCAACAAAAAAGTACGTCGATGATAACAACATCCCAATGACAACTTCGTTGTCGACGATGAATGATGGAATGACCGCATTTAGAACTGAATTTTATAATCAAATACAACTGTTTCTGAATTTTCGCAGAAACATAAACAGAACCATTAATGAATTTTTGGGAATTCCACCAACCGTTGATATTAAACTCGCCGACGTTAATACAAGACTCAACGATACAATTAGTGGAATTCCTAATATCTTTCAAAAATCTAATCTGATTAAAATTCCTCACCAGCAGATTAACAATATTGTATACACAATATCATCAGGATCATCAACGTGGACACCGCGCGATAACACTATCAAACATACCGCGACGGTTACCGGTGTGTACAGGCTGTCCATATTCAGCTCTGCAAAATTCATGACCTTTACTACATATTCATGGCGTCATTCAATCGATATTTTTCTGGAACTGTATCTGTAGTGTTAAACAAGGATACCGAATAAATGTTTATACTGGAACCAGCTGATAAACAAATAACCGCATTGTCTTACTGGTGGTGTCTTGAATTCGTCGCTGAAACACCTCAATTAATTATTTTATACTTCAGAATTTTGAATTAGTCGCCTTAATCTACTTAATAATAATGATCGACGCTAACCAACACAACCAAGTATGTGAGTGTCAAACCAAGCTGAAAAATATCATCGACGAGTACAGAGCAGAAGTAAAAAAATATCGTAAACGCGCAGTTGTCATCGACGTAGTTGTTTATTCGCCATCTGCGATCATTGCGTCGTCTGGTGGAATTTTGTCCGCGATAACTATGGCGTCACCGGCCGTGTTAGCAATTTGTGTTTCATCCGTGACAACAATTGCTGGTGTTCTTAATATTATTACAAAAAAAAAAAATATCGACGTGTACAAACGAGAAATTACACGAGTACACTTTAAAACTGCACTCGGCAACGTTAGCCTACTCGAAGTTATCATCGTTGATTTCGTCGTGCCTCAACTACGGTATAATTAGCGACAACGAGTTCGCAGCGATAATGTAAATTTACAACGAGGCATTATAACCAGATTGTTCACAAGAAAAAAAAAAGAATAAAATAATAATAATAATAATAATAATAATAATAATAATAATGTTGTCGCCGCAAGACCTACTGCAACAGATTGCTGCCAAGACACCACCATCTCATGTAACAATGATATCAACCAGTTCAACCACGCCCGAATTCAGCATTGTTTTTCCAACTGCATTACCAGCAACAACAAAAAAAAAAAAAAAAAAAATAGCGCTAGCACAATTACGAGTTTATTATAGCTGGCCAAATATCAGGTCAAAATCATTTAATGGTTTCCCCGCAAATAACTCACTAGTATTTGCAAATAAAAATAAACCAGACGGAACTCCTGACTGGCAAGTTGTTAGTATTCCCACGGGCAGTTATGAAATCGAAGAGATCAACGAAGAATTTCAGCGCAGAATTAAATCTATCCCTGGTAAATAATCCAAGATA
Source organism: Megalonaias nervosa (assembly GCA_016617855.1). Lineage (NCBI taxonomy): Eukaryota > Metazoa > Mollusca > Bivalvia > Unionida > Unionidae > Megalonaias > Megalonaias nervosa. Next base: position 4,943 of record JAECUM010078683.1, on the reverse strand, counting down.
GCCATTACTACTCACGAACCAACGCTATCATCTGCTATTGAAATTCTTTCACAAAATTACGCCGTTGACATCTATCAGTCTTCGATCAGATCTTTGCTTGGATGGCCTGAAGTTCCACTGGCGGCGTCAACGACAATACCGCCAGAACCACACCGTAATGAATTTCTTACAGAAGAGGTAGATTATTCAAAACATTTCAGTTATGAAAAACCATCTAGTGAATATACTGATGAAACTGATACGGTTTTAATCACCATGAAATATAATGACCAACGTCGCAGACAAGATATAAATTTTCTTACTGAAGGATTTAGAACGGGATTACCCATAGAGGTAAAATTTAAAATCTTTCTCGAACGATATCAGATCTGAACATGAAAGATTTCTCAGCGAGTTAAAAACTTTATTTTCAAGTATTATCATGCACTATTCTGAGGACACAAAACAACAAATTATTGAAACAAAAAAGCTTTAAATACAATTACAGATCATCTTTATAACGCCAATGTAAATATTATTTTTTTAAGTAATACAGGATCACAGCAAGTTACTAAACATTTTAAAATAACAGAACAACAATTAAAAAAAAATATTTCCGGGATTTTACAATACTGATCTAAATAAATCAGTCAATGATGTAATCAGTGAAAACCTTCCAAAAGTTCTTGATGCGTGGAGAAAAATAGCCCCGCCCCCCGTCAACAATCCTCCGACACAACAATGATCCATACCGTGAAGGCAGACACGTTTCTCCGAGAATTGTAAATATATCATCAACGATCGCAATCATTCTAGTTTGTGACGCTATTGATGGCAGTTATAGCGTAGATTTACAAAAATCTAATCAAGTCCAGTAAGGATATATTTTATACACATTTGCTCCTCAAGTCCCTCCAGGATTTTTAATTATATCAGAACCAATCAATGTTGTTTATTTGATTGTACATAATCCGCTGTTATCAATGATAAATTTTAAGCTTACTGATCAGTCCGGACACCTTTTGGATTCACGTGGAGAAGAATTGAATGTAAGTCTGTATGTACTCTCATAGAGCGTCATCGTAGATCTTACGTTCGCAGAACGTCATCGTAGATCTCGCTTTCGTGGAAAAAAAAACAAACAAACAAACAAAACAAACAGAATAAATATTATTGTCAGAAAAATAAATATTAATATCAGAATTAAAAAAATAATCTGATTCTGAGTAGAATATTTGTGATGGGATGTTTGTTTTGTCATTATTAGAATAAAAATTAATTATTGTCTGATTCTAAATAAATATTGTTTTTTACTGTATTTTAGCTGGTACAACAGTCACAGCGACAGAGCCAGTTTCATCGTCGTCACTTTCATTTTCACTTTCACTATGGATAGAGTAACACTCGTCGCTATCTTTCGCCAGTAACTCTTCTGCGGCTTTACTCGCTATCATAATCTAGTTCAGTTGTCTTATACGAGCATTTCCTTTGTTTTTTGTTTCGTACTCATGAGATAATTTTGACCTAATTTTTTCGATTGAGCTTCAAAGAGGAACAAAACATTTTTCCTTATCATCTGTAACTGTAGCCAACGATTGCAACATTGCCTGCTGAATCAGCTTTACAAATCTGTAATCGGATGGTAGTATATATCTGTTCTCGGATTTTCGAAATTGTAATGATCCAAAATCGCACATAATTTTTTCAGGATTAAGTTCATCAGAAATTTTTATACCATCATGTTTTAATTGCTTAATGGCAACAATAACAGCATTAACATTTTCTTGATTCATTATATAATAAATATTTATTTAAAATAAAAAAAAAACTGAATCAGAATTAATATAATAATAAAAATAATTCTGAATAATAAAAATAAAATAATAAAAACAATATTTCTATGAATCAGAATTAAGAAATAAAAAAAAAATAAAATAAAAATATTTCTATGAATCTGTAAAATTCTGAGAAATCTGAATAAATTTCAAAAATCCGATGGGGTATTTGCACGATTAAATCAAGACATTTGTTTGAATTTCTTAAAATATGACGGGGTGTTTGCACGATTGAAATTGAGGAATTTGAACAAATTTCATTGATTTTTATGGGGTATTTGCACGATTTAAGGAAGAAATCTTAACAAGTTTGCTGAATTTCAGTTTTATAATATAAAATAATTTATGAAATATTTTTATAAATCTGAAACAATCTGACAAAACTGAGAGAATTTCATAAATGTGCTGAGGTTTTGACACAATGAAAACGAGACAATTGATCAAATTTCTTAAAATCTGATGGGGTGTTTGCGTGACTGAAAATGAGGAATTCGAACAAATTTGTATGACTGTTGTGATGTTTGCACGATTAAACTGAGAAAGCTTAACAAATTTCTACAAATTCAGTTTATCTGTTTATTTCTAGATTTACTTTTATAAAACTGAAAAAAATCTGACAAATCTGCATGAATTTCATAAATGCGCTGGGGTTTTGACACGACAAGAATGAGGAAATTGATTTAATTTCTTAAAATCGGATGGGGTGTTTGCATGACTGAAAATGAGGAATTCGAATAAAATTCATTGATTTTTATGGGGTGTTTGCATGATTAAACTGAGAAATCTTAACAATCTTATTGGAATTCAGTTTATATAATATAAAATAAATTTAGAAATATTTTTTATACAACTGAAAAAATCTGACAAATCTAATTAAATTTCATAAATCTGATGGGGTTTTGACATGAAAAGATTGAGAAATCTGTACAAATTTCTTAAAATCTGATGGGGTATTTACACGATTAAATCAAGAAACTCAAACAAATTTCTCTGAATTCAATATTATAAAAAAAATAAATAAAAATAATAATATTTCTATGAATCTGTAAAATTCTGAGAAATCTGATTAAATCAAGAAATTCAAACAAATTTCTTAAAATCTGATGGGGTATTTACACGATTAAAATTGAGGAATTTGAACAAATTTCATAAAATCCGATGGGGTATTTACACAATTAAATCAAGAAACTCAAACAAATTTCTCTGATTTCAATACTATAATAAAAAATAAAATAAAAATATTTCTGAATCACATTTAATATAATAATAATAATGTTTCTGAATCAGAATTAATATAATAATAAAAATGCTTTTATGAATGAGAAATAATATAATAATAAAAATAAAAATATTTCTAAATCAGAACAAAAAAATATTCCTCGTAGAGGAATGGTTTTTCCAGACGGCACAAACATATGATTATAGTATTTGAATCTATGGACAGATCAGATACATATCAACTTAATTAACTTAATTTTATGAATATAAACTTAATTAGCTTAATTCTATGGATATAAACTTAATTAACTGAATTCTATGGACAGCACTGATACATATAAACTTAATTAACTTAATTCTATGGATATAAACTGAATTACTTAATTCTATGGATTTAACAAACTTATGTCTAGGGACGGCACATACGCAAACGGGGCCTTCTCTACGTTCAACAGATCATGTACACTCTCCCCCATAATCAACCCCGGGGAGTGGAAAAGTACACCCACCACGTGGTGACATTGTGGGAGAGTGTTTCTTTTCTGTTGAAGTTAGAGGACTGGTGGAGCCCCACTATTAAGAAAAATTTGGCAATAATGCCCCCCACCGACGATATGTCAGTCATGAGATTCGAACCCCAGTCCATGAGTGCGAGAGTTCTACGCGTTATCTCTGTACCATTGCACATTCTTGCAAATATAATTTTCTGAAATTACTATAAAGTTACCTATGCTGGAGCGGAGGCAATTTAGGTAAAATGTAGTGCAGTTTCACACGCGCTTCAGCTAAATAAACGGTAGTGTGGATTTATTTTAATTTCACACACATTTTAACTGAATACAACGTGGACATAAAATACCGCCGGATGTAATTGGAAACAGATGTTGTTGACTGTAAGATCTAAAAATAACCTACCTGGAAATTTCACACATACCTGCTGATCACATATTCAAGCAAAATGATATAAACCATAGCCAACACAAACACGGTTAAAATACAATTTATGAAGGTGAATACAGACAATTACGATGCACAAAAGAAAGAATCGTTATCTCGTTTAGTTGCTTTATACGAGCGTTCACACGTCACGCAGTAACAAGCGGAACAACTGCTTAATTACACTCTTTACTTGACGAAGTTATCTCGCTTCATGTGCATGATATTTAACCGTTATCCTTTGCATGAATTTCTTTGAAAATGACGATTTTCTGTATTATTTGCGACAAATTGTACCGAACTCGGGATAATATCAAAATACTTAGCAGCTGAATTCATCGATAAAAATAGTTTCTCTTCACCCGTTTCTACATTTATAGATCTAACAGCCCTCTTTCCAACTATTTTGTGCATACCTGACTGACCAAGTCTACAATTCTGGCTTTGTGTAACAGCCCGTAAGTTAGATAATGAGTTATCTTTCTGATTTGCGTTAATATGATCGATAACATATCCATCTTTGATTTGTCCATGAAAACATTCAAATACAAATCTATGAGATAAATATTTTTTCCAACTCTAAACATGTGATACCCAGTATTAATAACAAAACCAACTGTTTTTCTCAGCCGACAATCTCTGATTGTAACATGACGAGATGCTTCATAATTCTTGATGATGGGATGTGTTACAAATTCATATTGCTCCATTTATATGCTAATATTATTTGTTTAAATTGTTTTTTTGAAAACCTGACGAGATTGTCATCGGCGGTTTTTATGGGAGATTCGACATATTTTTATCATTATATCGTTTCAGCTCTCTGTATCTTTTATCACCATATTGCACACATAACCGTGTTTCTCCTCTGACTCCAACACCTCATCGTAACCACGGTTTTAGACCTGCACTTCCTCGCTGAAAATCGTTGCATTTGGTAACCACAGAAGTCGTTTACGCATGCGAGGTTACACG
>JAECUM010078678.1:0-14606 GCA_016617855.1 Megalonaias nervosa | reverse complement strand
TGACCATTTGAAGTATTATGTATAGATACATAAACTTAAGCTCCGTTAAATTGTGTGTCGGGGGGGGGGGGCAATTACTTACAATGCTTCTCCGTTTGTGCGATTCTACAGGACGACAATATCGAACAATACATGCATTAACTTACACAATAATATACGATATGAGATGCATAAAGGGGATATCCGCGTGTAAATTTGCTTCCCTAATATGAAATGCATATCAACATAAAGAATGATTTTCTTCCAACTAATATGCAGAAAAATCTAGTCCTTTCAGGAATATTTTATGCTGAAAACTATATTCGCCATAAAACGTGCACATTTAGCTGATACTATTTAACTTGTTAAGATAGTAGGAGAATTTGTTTCCTGTAAAAGTTAAAGATTAGATAGGTCATAATCTAAAACGAGACAAAAACAAAATTTGTAACTGCGTCTCTTTCTTTTGATGACACGTTCCATAATACCTTTGCTGCATCCATTGCTTTAACTTGTGTCAGTTCTAAATGAACAGAGCTTATCCCTAACAAGACAAATTGGTCTTATATGTGTGTACTAGTTAGTAATTTGCTGTATTTTAAATGGAGCTAGGATCTTACTTTTTCCAAATATTATTTCACCCCTACAGGAGTAATATACATAGAAGAAAATACTGGATCACTGGTATGTTTACTTTTTACATCCTGGATATGACAATAAAAGCAATAAAATGTAAAATTAAATTCAATAGGCACTTCAGATGGATGGTATTATTTTGCCAATTAAATAATTACTATATTCGTATATATGACCATCCTGTATCGGGGTAGTAAAACGTTTGTCAACGAAAAATGCTTGTGTAACACAACGACACATATGCATGTGCAACACAACAACAAATATTTATGTGCAACACAACGACACTTATGCCTGTGCAACACAGCAACACATCTGCCTGTGCAACACCATGCCGTAAGGGATAATGTAACATTTCAATTCCACTCATATTCTTTAATATCACTTACAAAGATTTGAAAAATGTATGCATCAAATTCATGTAAACACAAATACTGTAACATGATTAATATTTAATGATTGTCGCTTCGTCCACCTTCATTGCTTCTAATCTAATAAAACTATTTCTATTCGATATATTTTGTTTGTGTGGTGTTTAATGGCACATGAAAATATGGAGATTATATAGTGCTAAGACAATAGGAGCAAGTTTCTTAGCAACGGTAAGCAACACAGCAGTCTGTCTGTGCTATTCGAACGGTAGGATTTTAATCGCCACCCGTTTGGTCAAGAACCCGGCTATCCAACCACCGAACCACTGTTTTTCCTCCATTGAAGAGACACTAGAACTTGTGAGCAAACTGGATATTTCGCTAACATTTTGCAAATTATTCAATGACTTTACAAAATAAATGCCTCATAGTTTCGAGAAGACAGGGCTATCATTAACAAGTCAATTGATACTAAATATAACGTGAATAGAGTAAATCACACTGATTTACACACCTATTCGTTAAAATTGTCCAATCCCATTGCTCACCAGTGGTTTAGTGCATTCAATGCCTGAGTATATAAATTTTTATAATCAATCAGAGCGATCTATAAGCATTGCAAGTTGTTTCCTTGTCAAACATAAGGAAGAGGGAAGATTTTGTACGTTCTTTATATTCTCAAACTTGTTATTCAGATATTGTAGTTTTACCTCTAATTCAAAAAGAGCCACACTATTTATCAGCATTAATTCTATTTCTATATTTATGTTGTATAAATAAGGAATGACAGTTTATTATTTTAAAGTCAACGAAGAATGAACTGAACAAAATACGACGTGCAAATTGTGTGATCCGCAAAGCTGTTGACTTCAGTAGTAAACTACACATTTATCAAATGTATCTAATACTGTTTTCACAAAATCATTCAACACGAGAGATTTATGCACAAAACGCTTACTTCTCCCGAGTTATTAGATGTACCCATTCTTGTTTTACGAACGCAACAATACGAGTCATAATCTGCAAAATGACATCAAATTCCTCTGATGATTTTCACCAAGTTTCATATGAACTAATAATGTCAAATTTCATGTAATAATGAAACATGGAGTTACTGGGTTTAGACTTTACTAAACCTTTCATACGATAGTATGCTTAGGCCAATACATGAGTAATGGATATTATATCAGGAATAGGGAACTTGACCAGCATCCTATATAGTTTGTGGAATTCCTGCACATACAAACGAGATATCCCATGCATTGAGATTCCATTCTGTGGTATTTCCATAAATGTCATCTCTTGCGATATCATATAGCGTACTTACCATGTTTTGGTATAATAATACGATGTGGCATTCTGCGTTAGAGGGTTGTGCTTATGGGCCGGCTTCACCTGCTCATTGCTCCAGTCATCCATGTATACTTGTTGCCCCATGATGAGATTGTCAAATGTAATTGAAACAAATTCACCCTTTCGTGTAAATCGAGTCATATGTTCATATAATTGTTTACTTACGTCTCTGATGGGTAACTCCTACGATACTCTGAAATTATCGGTACGCTTACGAATTCCCTGTGTTTTCATTAGTATGTGCTGTTATTTCTTATATTTGCCGAATTTTCCGAAGATTAGTTCCTTATGCAAATCAGAACCTGCGTGTGGGTTAGGGGATGAGTGGGTTAGATGAACTTTCCTTATCCGCTCAGAGAGAAAGTAGATTGCCTGTTTGAATTCTCCCTCCCAGGCCTGGAAATGACCTAAACTGACTCCAAAACAACACAAAACACTAACATCCAGCGCGTTTCTTAAAGTTAGACCAACTGCACTTTTCCAAACAGGGAAAGGAGGCATCCTAACTTTTGTCTTTGAAAGAGGCACAAACTAGCAAATTCTCGCTTATTGTATTAGCTGTGTACTGTTCAGAGATCATTACTAACTTTGAACTGAAATGTATGATACACTTATATAATTAATGACAGCAGATACATAAGAAAGTTAACGTCATTTTAAACTGTATATTTGCCATGGCATAATAAGGCACTTTATCACCTACCACCTGATATGATGCAGTGAATGACTGTGCCTTTTCCGTTAGGAAAACCATTGTAGAAATAAAATTCAAACCTCCATATGACATAGTTTGCGTAAGTTGATTGAAATATTTAAAGAGATTTCATCCAGTGTCACCTTAACTTTTGCGAAGGTTATACGCTCGTTGGTATTATTTTAAATACTCATAGATTAGATGATTTGTTGATGATATAGACCAGGTTCAATTCAGCTAAACAAGAGACAGCATTCGATTGGAGGCGCAGCAACTGTGAACACATATATCATATTGCACTATACGTAGCACACTTCTTAGACAATTTCATAATATTGTATAGTAAAAGAATACTTACAAAATGTCTGTTAATGTAAGCTTCAGGAATTATCTGGCGTCTTTTCGCCGATGTACGTTCCACAAGATAAACAAACGTAATGTACGCAAACTGAATAATCACAGCATAAATGTTTTAAAGCGTGTAGCACAGCAAGTTCAGATATGAATACCTTACCTTGCCTGGATGATTTTTTGCTGCATACATTACTGCATGGACTTCCCTTGAGAGCTCAGATGACTTCAGTTTCGAAATGTATACCTGGCTGACGGGGTTTAAACCATCAAATGAATGAAGAAGCACCAACAATAACAATTAATGAGAACTTGTGCAAATTTGGACGTTTGGATTAAATTATTCCAGTTTCTTTATTTAGTAACCCGAATCAATCTATCTATCTTTCTGTCTAACTATCTGTCTGCCTGTGTGTCTATCTATCTATCTATCAGTCGTCCGTCCGTCCGTCCGTCCGTCCGTCCATCCATCCATCCATCTATCTATCTATCTATCTATCTATCCATTCTTCCGCCGTCCGTCCTTCTGTCTGCCTGTATCTCTGTCTCTGTCTCTGTCTCTCTCTGTTTCAACTACTACTGCTAGCGTATTACTGCAAAATAACAATTACCGCATCTATTAATTGTGAACTAGGAACCTACTACTTCTGCTACTATTAGTGTATATCTGCAGCAATAACACATACAGCCTTTTTGATAACAAGAAACAACATACTACTAATACTAGTACTACTGCACTAGTCAGGTGGGTATGTTTGAGCATAGTAAGATGTGCCCAGTGGCTAGGTAGTTTTTTGGACAGCATGCATCATTCGCGGACGCAGTATTGCATGCTCGTTCAGAAGGTTTATTAAATACGTCATGCTGAGAGCTTTCACCAAGTTTGGACTCACCCTGTGCTAGAGGCAATTTGTAACAAGGAAAACTAATATTTGGGAGAAATGTAACAGTAAAGGGATTTCTTAATTGGAAATGGAATATTGTCTTGATACAATCTCAGCATAATCACATACAATATTTTGGAGGCGCCAGAAACAATACAAACTTTTTGACTACACGATTTTCTGAAAAGTCAACTTATTGTTCAAAATGAGCAGCAGGAATGATAGATCCTACAAAGTTTTTCAATTAGAGATTAAGCTGAAAACTAAAGCTTCCTACAAAAACTAAAATACAACGAGAATAACGTCAAAACCGAAATCTCTAACCGACCCGAAACTTTTCCAATCAGATTAGCTTATTTTGGTTACTTCCTTTTTGACATTTATGATTTTGTTTTTTGGTGTGTTTTGTATACTTGTGCCCTCACTTATTCGTTGTCGTCACCCTTCCTGCTGCTGTGTGTGTTTGACTTAATTAAAGTATTATTGATATTATAATGGAATCTCAAGCAGCTAAACTAGCTCGACAGCGACTACAGGCAATTAAGAAATATCACCCCGTCCGTGATTCTGTCAAGCAAAAGTTACAAGCGCGTCAGGAGTCTCAGGTGGAATTTGCAGAGGATGCAGCAGAATTATTTAAACCGGTTACTAGAGCTACTGAAGGGGTTAGGAAAGCTGCCGAAGGAGTTACAGAAGCTACCAAAGGTCTTCTTCCCACATTGCAGCTAACCGCTGTAAGAACTGGGAAAATAGCAGAAAGAACTAAGAAAACAAAAAGGATTCTAAAAGGACTTCCAGGTGAAATAGCTGATATTCAATCTCGAAAAACACTTAGAAATATTGGCCAGCTTTATTCTTAAGAAAAACCACAACCTGAAGTTCAACATCCTCAGCCAAAACAACCAAAAGTACGACAACCAGCAACAGGAAAATTTCGCGATGATGTGGTTGCATTTATCAGGGGAAATGCAAGAAATGCGGTTAATGTTGCACTAGATTTTGATAGAAAAAAATGATTATTTAAAACCTAATGTAACAATATCAAACAAAGACTGGATTAAAACAGTATTTAAGATTTATGCTAATATACCAGCAGGTACTCAAATTGCTGATAATCATCCTGAACTAGTATTATTTAATCAATCAATCCGTGCAGAAGAAATTCGACGTAGAGAAGAATTAAATCGGATAGAAAAAAAAAAAATTAGAAATGAAAGAACAAAAAATACCACCTGAAACAAGTAAGAAAAAAATTCAAAGAAGAAGAAGAAAAAACAACCTCCTCCTACTCCTTCTCCGGAACAATAATACTACATGCCATCTGACATCGAAGATGACAATTCTACTCCCGGTGCTACAGGAAGTGGTTTTGGTACGGGTACCAGAGGAAGTGGTCTTATTACTCCATGTCCCAATAATATCCTTGCCGACGTTGAACGATCAGAAATTCTGATTGGCAGAAAACGAGCTGGTAATAATTCCCCAGAAATCATTAATGAAGCAGCTGCTATTTGTCAGAGATTATTTACAGGCGGTGTCATGGATATTAATGTTTATCGATCCCTCATTGATGAAATCGCCGATGATTACCACAGTGATTGATCAGGCATACAATTAGATCAGAGACAAGAAAATAAGATGATAATACATAATGCTCACCGCGGACCAATCATAGACAGGGTGATAAGTTCGAGAATACCAACCTATAAAGCGTACTACGGGGATGGATTCGGTGATGTTGGTCAGGATCTATTCAGAAGGCTAGCCCCAAAAGCAATACCGATTGCAAAGCAACTTGGAATCAAAGCTATTGATGTTGTTCGTGATAAATTTATTGGTGCTGTTGGCGATGTTGCCGGTAAAGCATTCTCGGCAATCAAGGATAGACTAGCACGATTAGTACGACGAAAACCTCAGCCAGTAAAATTACCCAGCACCGAGGTTACGCCTGCAAATGTTAGTAAAATAATAAATCAAGCTGCAAATCAAAAACTAGCAGAGTTACCTGCGAGTACTATCGCGGATGACAGTGAAAGAAATATTATATCAAGTTTGATATCGGGAAGTGGTATCACCACTCAACGAAGTGGTCTTCATGTTAGACGATACCAAATATAATAAAGATGTTCAAGCGTGTATCTGATTCCGCACTCGACATTGACGCACCAATTCTCAAAGATGAATCGATACGTAATTATCAGTATTATTCTTAAGATGCACCACAGCCAAATCAGCGAGGAAGAATCAAATTGCAAGTTCAGGATACAAGTAGATATTTCTTACTCGCTGAAACGTTTTTTGAAGTAGAAGGTGAAATTTTAAAATTAGACAATAATGAATATGATGCTGAAGTGAATATTGGTTTTGGCAATAACGGTATTATGGCGTTGTTTGACAGCGCTACGTACATGATTGACGGAAAAAATATTGAATCAATTGAAAAAGACGTCGGTGTAGCTATAACGATAATTGGTCTTGCGCGATACTCTGATGATTATTCAAGATCAGCTGGTCCATCAATGATGTTTGTCAAAGATGATACTAGCTACCCTAGCAGCATACAGCATAATATAAGACGGCCAAGAAACATTGCCAACATCACTCATGCTGATGTGTGGCCGGTGGTTAATAGTGTTAATCCAGAATTCAACTTGGGATTTACAACACGTCGGTTAATGTTGAAAGGTGGAAGTAGAAGATGTTCATGTGCAATTCCACTATCACATATTTTTGGATTTTGTAAAAATGTCAGAAAGGTTATTTTCGGAGCCAAGCACACAGTTGTACTTGTAAGAAAAGCTACCGACGACGATGCAATATGGTGACGTGCTGCTGTTGTTGATGCTGGTAAAGAAATACTGACAAAGCTTTCGTTGTGGATGCCAACAATGACTCCATCGCTTCCTGAAGAAGAACGTTTACTATCTTTTATGAGGAATGGTGGTAAATCAACATTATCATGGCTGACAACAACTACAGATGGTGTACAAAGTACAATTAATGTTTTTTTCACATGGCAGATAGCATCACAGCAAGGTGTCTTTGCACCGCTACATATATTTATTGCTCTCCAAAATGCTGAACGAGTAAACTATCAAACAAAAAGTATAATGATATTTGACCAACTTGGTATCACAGAAGTTTCTTTGCGGATAAATGGACATCAGGAACCCACCAAGGACATATTACTGGGTTTTAATCAAAATCATGTTGCGTGTGTATATCATCGTTTGATGTCATTTATGGGACGTGATCAGAATATCGATTCTGGTTTAGAAATATCACAACAAAATTTTACAAAGCTGTATCCGATCTACTATTTTTCACTGGAACATTTAGATTTATTTAGACAATCTGTCGTTGTCATACACTTTCGAGCTCGCGTAAACCGACCAGGTGCTTTTGCCAATTACATAGCAATCGCTGTTATATTATCTGATAAAACAATGCTACTTGAAAGTGTTGGTGGACGAATGAAAATCATTGATGCTCCCGTGGAAAATACTTAATTAGATCGATCATGAATATTATAAATGTCATATCATCATGTTAGTGTCAGTCTGACTCCTGGTCAGATTAAAAAAGTACAATTGGCGTCCAAAGCTAACTGTGGAACAAAAATATCCTTAAAACAAGGACAAATCTCATGTGGTCCGAATAAACTATCGCTGACAGAACGTCAACTCAAGCATTGCAAAGACGCTACAAAATCAAAAAACTGGATTATGACTTAATCTTTCTGCGGGTGCCATTAGCGACAATGTAAAGAAGGGTTGTATATTTTCACTTCTCGCAGCTATACCAGCGATGATAGCCGCTGCAGCACCAGCTGTTGTGAAAGCTGCTGCACTCGACGCAGTTGGAACTGCCGCTGGAATGGCATTAAAGAAAGCAACAGGAACAGAAATAAAAACTTCGAAAAAAGGATTGAGTCTAAGACTGCCAGGAACCTCTCGTTCATGGTACGGTCGCGGTCTAAGACTTCCCGGGACACTTCGTTAGACGCAAAACGTCTCCTTCCCATGTCTAATTTTGATTTACATGATGCTGCTGCGCGATTACATATCAAAAACTTAAGAGGTGTTTTTATGCGCGATCAATTACCAAAACAACCAAATCGTGTTGAGACCGGTATCATTAATCTCGATAGAAGTTCTGGTCTAGTTACTCATTGGGAGATGTTTATTTCTATTCGTATGGGTTGGCACCACCGAAGGAGTTTTTAAAATATGTCAGCGGAGTGAAAAATCCCGTATGGTATTCAACATTACCAACACAGACAATAACTGATCCGCCAATATGTGACGGTGAAGTAATTACTGTATTCGATGCTATTGAAAAATCTTCCGATGCACCTCATAAAGTTGTAAGCGAGTACACGAGTCTGTTTTAAATAATCACTAATCGTAAAATGGTTGATATTTATGGAAGATCCACTACGGGTGCTTTCACTGGCAAGAAGTGCAAAGACATTGGTTTATCAAAATACAGATGAACTTGCTGACATTATGAATCTTTTTGGGGTTGACCGAGATGAAATTGTTGATTTTCAGGATAAAAGAAGAATGCTATTTAGTGTATCGACATAATTCGTAGAGTTCTTGGTGCTACCACGCATAATATTCCGGTATTTACTGACGGCGGTAGAATCAGAGACTCAAATCGCAACTATCAGAAATAAAATTACAAAAAGTGTTGCTGATCGTTTCCGATTCACCGGTGATACAATGACAGGTCAACTCAACATGAATGACAATAAAATCGTTGTTTTAAGAGAAGCAACAGGCGACGTAGACAACGCAACAAAGAAATATGTAGTTGATAAAGATACGTCAATCGATGACAAATTAAATACACTACGAGCCGAGTATGACGTTCGTGTAAATATGTTTTTAAATACTCGTAGAAATTTACATATAACTTAATAAAATCGCAGATGATTTCTTTGGAAGTCCAATGGTTGTTGATGTAAAACTTTCTGAAATTAGCACAACACTAGAAGACATTATCAGTGGAATTCCTGATAGCGTTCAAAAAACTAATCCGATTAAAATTCATCACAAACAGATTAATAATATCGTATACACGGTATCATCAGGATCATCAACATGGTCGCAGCAAAATGACATTATCAAACATACCGCGGAAGTCACTGGTGTGTATAGGCTGTCTGTGTTCAGCTATGCAAAATTTAGGATATTTCCCACATTTCCATGGCGTCATACAACCGATAATTTTTCTGGAACGTGTCTATTGTGTTAAAAAAAGAAGCCGAAGAAACGTTTATACTGGAACCATCTGATAAAAAAATTAACCGCAGCGTCTTACTGGTGGAGTCTGGAATTTGTCGCTGAAACACCTCAGTTAATTTTTTAGTTACAAGTATATGATTCCACCAACAACAGTGACTCCGTCACTGCCTTCGACGTCAGATCTGAGCATCGCAAACAAATGGAGATACAAGGAAGTGTGTTTAGTACAAACCCGACTGAAAAAAAATCATTGACGATTACACAACAAAAATAAAAATACCTTAGACGCATCGTTGTTACTGATATAATTGTTTATTCTGCATCTGCCGTAGTCGCTGGAAGAGCAACTATAATCGGATAATTGTCAGCGTCATACATAATAGCGCCGGTGGCGGGAATCGGCGTTGCAGTTATAACCGGCATTGCTGATATTCTTAATATAATTGCAAAAAAGATATCTACGTGTGTGACTGATAAATTACATGAATATCAAATATTGCTATCAGCGGCAACACACGCACACGTAAAATTATCATCGATGATATCATCAGGTCTCAGAGAAGGAGCAACATCAGATCAGGAATTCGCAGAAATGATTAAGGTTTACTATGACACCGACAGCATCAATTTAAATCCTGATTTAAAATCAATAAAGTAAATAATAATAATGACTACGATGACGCCACAAGAGCTCCTCCAACAAATCGTAGTTATTACAACACCATGATATCAACGAGCTCAACTAATCCTGAATTCGACATTATCTTTCCAACGGCAATTTCAGCGAGCGAAATCGCATTAGCGCAATTGCGATTATATCGCAGTGGGCCAAATATTAGATCAAAATCGTTCAGTGGGTTACCCGCAAATAACTCATCAGTTTTTTTCTCATAAAAATAAATCTGATGGAACTCCAGACTGGCAAGTTGTTGGTATTCCTACAGGCAGTTATGACATCGAACAGATCAACGACGAATTCCAACGCAGAATTAAATCTATCACAGGAAAAGAATCTAAAATCGATATTACGGTTCATGAGCCAACATTATCAGCTGCAATATAAATAGCAACGCCGAACTATGCCGTAGATATATATCAATCATCGATCAGATCTGTATTAGGACCACTAGAACCTCGACGTGGGGATTTTACCAAAGACAAGAAAATGTTGTTAAAGCATTCAGAGTATCGAAGAACGAAAGAGCCATGGACATATCGTGGCGAGGGATATTTCTTTGCGTTTGATACTTTATAGCAGCTTTGTGATCTATCCAGAGAATTATTTTCTTGGGATAATGATAGAAAAAATATTTTTCATTGATGAAAAATACATTAACTTGCTTTCCGACCCGATTAATTTTGAACATCAGCAAGTAAGCAGCAAACTTTGAAATTTATTGTCCAGCTTTGCACAATATTACAACGATGATGTAAAGCAACGGATAATTGAAACGATACAAAATCTAAACCAGGTTATATTAGACTTTAAATATGTTCATGAAATTGTTAAGGAATTCGGTGATAAACGCGGCCTTTTCAATGTTTTTCCTATTGGTCCAATTGAAATAAACGTAGAACAATTATTATTCTACCATTATAAAATAAACAAAGCAGAATTTCCAACATTTATAATAACAGGATTTAACGACGATGAACTAACAAAAAATCAGTTAATGATGCCGCCGATGAATACTTTCCAAAGATCATAGACGCGTGGAGAAAAATATCCCCTCCGGAGATTATTCTCAAACATGACAATGATCCATATGGTGGAGGTCGTCATGTATCACCAGGTGTTGTCGCGATCACATCAGCGATCGCAGTTAATTTAGTGTATTACACCATCGATGGAAGTTATCAAGTAGGTACTGCAAAATCCAAACAAGAACAACAGGGATATATAATATATTCACTTACCCCCGAAGTACCACCTGGGTTTTTAATTGTGTCAGTACCCGTGACTCCGATTTATCTGCGATGACATAATCCGCTATTATCACGGATACATTTTAGACTGACCAAGCCGGACACATGCTTGACCTACGTCAGGAAGTTCTGGCAATAAATTTATATGTACGCTCATAGACCGTCGTCGTAGATCTCCAAGTTCTTAGAACTCCAAGAGCGTCATCGCAGATCTTCAACAAATTAAATTACACGAATAAATATAATCAATGACGAAATCATCGGAAATATTTGCAGAAATTAAGAAACGAACCCTCGCACAACAATTGATGGTGTGTTATTATAGTGCAAACAAAATTCGTAAAAAGATTATCGATGACGTCATCGATATGGCAAAAAATACTGAATTAATGGAAACAAAACGAAAAAATAAATCTGAATCTGAATTTGAATGAGAAACTGAATCAGAATCTGAATTTGAATCAGAATCTGAACCAGAATAAATATCATAATCATGAAATTGACTCAGAATCAAATCAGAATCTGAATAAATATTATAATCTGAATTTGTGTCAGAATAAATATATTATTATCAGAATTTGAATTAGAATCAAATAAATATTACTATCTGAATAAATATTATAATCTGAATCAGAGTCAAAAGAAATATTATAATCTGTTTCTGCATGTCATAATCAGAACAAAAATAAATTCTATTCTGCGTAAATATATTATAATCAGAACTAAAAAAAATAAAAAAATAACAAAAGAGAGTACCTAAAAAGCAAGTTGAATGACGTCGGATATATATCTTTTTGGGTAATTGTTATATTTGTTTCTCACTGAAATTGCATTTTTTCTTTCTAATTGCAATTATTGGATCGCTAAGCGCGAGCTTGGTAATAAAAACACTGCCCTCGGCCAACCCCGGGTGTTTTTAGATTCTGGAGGTGCCAGTCGAGTTACACCTGGAATTAGTTTTTATTTACAATCTTACAATCACTCGTAGACAAGTATATCTCATCTTCAACTGCCCGCAGGTGTCCCCCCCCCCAAAAAAAATATAATAGCATTTGTCGCCGAATGCAAGATAATATATCTTTAGCATTTTCGAGACTCGAACATGTGGAGAGTTTCCACGTGTGGATCCCCACGGCTACCGGAGCTCTTACCGTACAAAGGTAAATTTAAGTATATAACTATTCGCTACCACAGTCATTAATGACAGCACTTTCAGTGACTTCGTCAGTAGTGACCTTGTCACTGCAAATAAATTTCCTCAACTGTCGCACACTTGAACTTATAATATTTTTCGTTTCGTATTCGTGTGATAACTGTAATCTAATTTTTTCGATCGAATTTGCAAGTAAAACAAATTTTGGAATATCTTCATCATGGATACTTGTTTAAAGCCTATTGAAGTAATTTAATTAATCGATACTCAGCTGCTAGCATATGTCTTAAATCATGCTTCCGTTCCTGTAGCGCTTCAAAATCATTTATTGTTTTAACAGGTTCCAATTCTTCAGAAAATTCTATATCATCACGAATTAACATTTTAGTCTCAGAAATAATTGCATAAATATTTTCAAAATTCATTATATAAAAAATGTTTATGTTTAAAATAAAAATAAATCAGACTCAGAATCAGAATAATAATATACATTTCTGCCTGATGTGATTCGGGATTTAAAATACATGTAGGTCTGTATACTTTTGGACCTCAATTTGTACACACGCAAGCGGCGCGTGATTTATACTGAGGATACCTATACTGGATAGTTAGACAACCTACATATGCGATCAGTTATACTGAATAAAATCACAATTATTGTTGTTATTGTTGTTGTTGTTGTCGTTATAGGGTTTAACGCCATTTTTCAGCACAAGATAGGCTATACATGGCGGCCAGTATTAATGGTGGAGGAAGAACCCTGGAAAATCCCGGGAAGAACCACCGACCAACGAGAAGCTACTGGCGGGCTTTCTCACGTACCCACGTTAGCCGAGCCTGGACTCGAAATCACGCAGACAGAGGTGAGATGGCAGTGATCCCTAACGGTCAGCGCTTTAGACCACTCGGCCACTCGGGGCCCCCCAATTATTGTAAACTGTAGCGTGGATTTATTTCAATTTCCAAACATACTATACTGTATAAAATATCTGTATTTCATAAAATACACTGTATAAAATTGCTGCATTCGATAAACAAACATCCATTCTCTGCACAAGATGTCATTCGCGAGGTTAAAATACATGTAGACCTGTATATAAATATGTTACCAGTCTACAGTTAAAAGATAAAAATAACTTAACTGGAATTTTTCCTGTTATGAGAAACAGTAAAAAAAAAACAAAACAATCGCGGCACAGTCATATATTACGCACCAGCAAGCGCGGTAACTACTTAATTAGTCTAGTGGGGAAATCATTTGCTTGACAGAGTTATCTCAATTCGTCATATGATATAATGGACACATATGAAAATTTTATATTTTGTCCATATTTTTTTGAACACGCCAATTTGTTTATATTATTTGCAACACGTTGTACTGAAGGCATACAAATATCAAAATATTCTCCAGCTACATTCATTGACTGAAATATTATTTCTTCGCCTGTCTCCGTGTTTACAGATTTAACTACTTTTGGAAATTTAGTATATTTCCCTGTATTCCCTCGTACAGAATTCTGACTCTGTGTAATAGCTTGTAAATTTCCCAAAGTATTATGAATTTTGTTCCCATTGATGTGATCGATCACAAGTCCATCATTGATGAATCCATGAAAACATTCATATACGAATGTATGAGATAAACATCTGTCTATTCCAACAGTAAATATGAGATACCCAGTATTAGTGACAGATTCGACTGGTTTTTTAATCGGCAGTGCCTGATGATACCATCACGGAATGATTCATAATTTTTAATGATGGGATGTGTTACAAATTCATTTTGCTTCACTTATTTAATAATATTATTTGTCTAAATTGTATTTTTGAAAATCTGTTGAGATGGTAGTCGGCGTTTCTTATAGGAGATTCGACTCCATCTGCATTAACTTTTTTATCATAATATCGTTTCAGCTCTCTGCATTTTTTTGCCACCATATTGTACACACAACTACGTTTTTCCTATGACCCCAACATCACATGGTAAACACGGTTTTGGTCCTAGAC
>JAECUM010078670.1:0-11721 GCA_016617855.1 Megalonaias nervosa | reverse complement strand
AGAGGGAATATCACTCGTGTGCAGCTACTGGCAAATTTAAACACTTTCTGATACTCCTAGGGAATATACGGAAGTGACAAAAATTGTGTAGATTTTAGTGGACGTAACATTACCTAACAAACTTTAAAACAAAACAGTGGTCAAGCTTCAACCAAAGCCGTTGCATCAGAAGCATCAAGGGTTGCTTTGCATAGGTCTTCGTGTCATTTTGAAAGGACAATTCCATTCATTCATATAGAGTGCTAGCGTCTGCGAAAGTACAGAGGTACCAGAAAATCCAAGCCTCCAAATTTATGTATTTGTTCTCTTTGTCAGTTTTTCAGGTGTGGAATATACGACCTTATGGTCTATAACTACGTAAGAGAGAAGATAGAAAACCATCAAGTAAAATTCAACAAATAATGTATTTCCCTAGAATGCAAAGTGAAAATGTAAAGAGAATCTACGGTATTTCATTTACGAAATTTACATAGTGATTTTTAAATTTAATGCACAACTGTAATGATTTTTAGAAAACAAAACCAAGGAGTAATCCTAAGGACATGCAAATGCGCACTTTCTTAATTTTCCGCTGGACATTACCATCTAGATAATTTGCCCATAGAATCGTTTGTACATATTCCAGGTAACTATTGTACAAGGTTAATGATTTCAAAATAGCAGGAAAGGTAATTTATTTGGAGTTCATTTTCTTCTACCAGAAATGGCAAGATTAATGGAACCGTAGTTTTGTAGTGGAGGAGTGTTACTTTTATGGTATGTACCAGCCATGAAATCCTGTTTTGACAACCTATAAAAGAGTTACAATAGATTTGAGAAAAAAAAATTAATTATTCCAAGAATTGTACGGTCTTCACAGGACTTAAGTTTTTAAAGAATATTTATATGAGGAAGTCTTTAGATGGAAATTGCATACTGAGTTATTGTGGGTTTAAGGCATAACAATTTTCAGCGCTTTGATGAACTTATAATCAGCATTTTATAATTAGGTCGAAAGTGTTATATTCAGAATCAGATCACCGAAAATGCAAAGTTAAGAATGATAAATCTCTAGAAACACAAATACTTATGTAAAGCTAGATGTCCGTTTTTTTCAAGCTGTACAAAATTCAGATTGGTAAATGAATTTAAAATATTCATGATCTATAGTCTACAGAATGACTTACTGGAAGAAATCTCTGCTTACGAAGGTTGTTTGAAACAAAATAAAACACATATATCAAGAATTGGGGTAGTCCAGAATATTTTGCAAGATCTTTCAGTAACTCGCATGCCGTTGCAAAGCAGCTAAGTGAATAAAACATACATTATTGATGTTCTTCATCTGAAACTGTATCTTCGCGAAAATAGTGCTTAAAATTATATTATGCTTTCTAAGTCAGATAAGTAAATGGCATAATGAATCTTACCGTCCTTGTTTTTCACATTGTTCTTTGAAGTCTGTATTGCCAATCTGGCATGCCATTGCGGATAATAAGGCATGTGCAAATAAGGCAGCAGCCATTGCATCCTGTAAAACATAGGGTGAATTTTATAAACTAGTCAGATATTTGCTTTTCTGTAATATGTAGATACTGTCATGCTTAAGAATATAACACAGGGAGACTGACAGTGGTCATTTTGATTCAAACGAAGAAACAAACGCTGGATTTTGTAGTGAAACATCCACCGCAGATCCGTGTCACATTTGGCAACAATTTTGCATGTATTTTAGAAGCATTATTCATACTTTATTTTTGATTCCCTGTCTCAGCCTTGCCTTAAATTCGGTGAGGCTGAAAATATAGTAAAGCCTAAACTAACAATGACAAATACTTCCATTTTTAATTTTAAAAATGGTATGATAGACCTATCTCAGATTATTGTTGAATAAGCTTTGTTTTTTTTGTGCATAATATGACATAATAAATGATGCCAAGTTTCCTGTATATTCAAGCAGAGAACAAATGGCCAAAGTATGTCATGATATGGTTCTTTCGACACAAATAACTAAGCAGTCAAACTTTTCACCTGTTACATAATAACGGTATGCAAACAGTTCGCAACCGATCATCTCGATTGTGCTATTTTACTTCAGTTTTAAAAACAATGTCCAAAGATAAAAGCATAAAGAACATACTGTTTCGTAATTATATTTATTTTCCCTCGCATTGTCTTATGATATATAACGAGATTCGAAAAGAAATCGTATAAAAATGATTGCTTTATATAAATACTTGGGTAGTTTATGGTAAATTAGCCTAATTCCCTTTATGATGTTTTTGAAAGAGATCATTTAAAGCGATATGAATGTTTGTTTGTAATTGCGACAGTATTTGCAGACATATCGGTGTGAGTTATTCCTGCTAACTGGACTGTATGCTATAATACTTCCTGTCAAATTTGGTCAAGGTATATTCAATTCGTTTGGATAAGAGGTTGTTTAGGTGTTATTTTGTATTTTTAATTAATCGACTATTTTGATGAATAACAAGCCGTGTTTATATAAATCTGAACGGTCTCTATGTCATAATACACTTTAGATAGTTTACGTAAAACAAGTCAAGCGTTTCGTATTTGAGAAAATGAACGCAATACATGTTAAGGAATGGTGAAGGAGAAATGACGGACCAAGGACCAGTTCATTAGCCCAACTAGCCCTATCAATAGGAGATGTTAAAATCGTGGATGTGCCCAGTGATGTCACACTTTGCCGAAAATGGTGATATGAAATCATGATCAGAAGCTGCAATATTTTGATCAGGCATGAGTTACACAGACTTCTCAGTCACTCTGGTAACACTGGAAATTTGTCAGTGAAACTGGGAAGAACGTTTTTCTTTTCGACCTTTCCCAACCATGAAGTAAATTTGTTGTTATTATGTGCTAGTGCAGTGTCAGACACAGGTACACATTTTTACCACATACAAAGAAAAACTAGTGAACAAAGAATAATTATCTTAACTGTCCAATAACTTTTACATAGAGACGATATCATTATAAAAGACAATACCAGCAGCTTGGAAATGTTCAACAGTTTAAAGACACACACACATCTATCTATCTATCTATCTATCTATCTATCTATCTATCTATCTATCTATCTATTTGATATCTGTGACCTATTAACATTAGTACATTTGACTCCTCACACTTGCAATCCATCATGCCATTGTGGTGACCTTCTCCTAGTTATCCACTATCCAACACACCCATTTACTATATAAGATACAGTTGTAATTACCAGCTTTATTTTATCTACACTCCAACACCCTGTAGTAGTATTATACGGACATGCGTTCTAAAATAATGGTTATCTTTTTCTATTGTCTCCTTGTGCTTTCTCTATATCATATGTTTGGTCTGAGATCGCAGACACTGCTCAATTCCCTGGAGAAAATGACAAATCATCCGTGAGCCCACATCTGTGAAAAAAAGCGAATTTTGTCTGCCTAATTTTCTTATTGGAAATGGTCCGAAGCAACCATTGTAATAAAACGCATAGTTTCTTTCATAGACCTCGTTGACTATACTACTATTTAGAGTCGACGTTACACAAGACAATTATGATAGCTTCCTGGCCGTTATATATTCATTTCACCTCAAAATGAATATTTGTCTGGGTGGCAAATTGTGATTACTAGTAATTAGGATATTTTGTTTGCTAACACAAATTACGCGGATCGTTATATAATGGTTTCATATAAAACCGAAGCTTGGTTAACCTGGAAGGTTAACATTGTTTAGATCGCATAACGCTTTAAATGCTTGACTTGGTAGCTTGTGTTAACTTTGCATAAAATTTAGGCAAAGCTCTAGGACGCTGCTTGTGGTCGTATATATTAAGATAAACTGCAAGAATAAGCTGCACAATGGTGGCAGTATAATGACGCTTTTAGAAGAGTTTGATGGATAGACGATTCTGTCACTGTATTTGACAACATTAACTTCGGACGAGACAATAAGAACAAAACCAAATAACATTTCTCACTGTTACGAAACAATATTTGCAATTCAATATAATTGTCGCAGTCTAATTATGATGCTACAAAAATATTAGACGGAACATCGGCTCCTTCGTTTTATTTTCAGGCTTAGACACCCACAACATCAGTTCCATTCAGCCTGACCAGTTGTGTGGCATAGACGCCGCAAAAATTAAGCAGTGGTATGACATGCAACAGGCAAGAAGAAGCATACTTTTATGGTGTTTCGTCTCCATGTAGATGTTCCTGAAATGTACCTTCGAGGATGTGACGATTTGTATTTGCCTTTGGCGAATTCGCTCGTGGACCAGGGTGAAATTATTTACAGAACAGCTATACAAACATGCATGCGGTCGCGTTATCATCTTCTCCTCCTTTGTGGGTCGTTAATAATTATAATATCTTATAGAGTAATGTAATTCATCGGAGTAGATTAGCCAGAAGATGAAGCTGAAATTGTGATAAAGTACATGTATCAACAGTAGCAGTTTCATATTGGTCATACATGCAACAAAATTTGGGAGGAATAATTTCAGCGCGACATAACACAAAAGGTGGTTCAGCCAGTAATGAAAGCAATTACTGAGATAGCATATACATATGATTAAAACAGGACAAATAAATTTATGAACGGAAAATTGCTGGTGTTAATTACTCATTAGACACAAAACAGGAGCAGATTTCAAAACAGCAGTATTATAAACTAAAACAACTAGCAGCACAGACGTTACAAGCACATGCATTGGAATCCGAAGAATGTTTTTATAGAAGCCGCATCTGAGGCAGCAGATCATGGTGCCGAGATGGCTTTATCACATTACTGAGGAAAAAAGAACGAAATTTGTGAACGTATTTCAGTGTTGTGTGAAATAAAGATGGACAAAAGATCGTCACCAGATCAGAAATACCATCAATTATTACCTCGTAGGCGGGACCTTGTAAACGAGAACATACACTTAAGAATAAACTGGAAAAGGTGACCGAGCATTAAAAGAGCTTGTTGACGAGGTTAGAGAGAACGTCGAAGAAAATCATCAATAAGCTGCGCAGAAAGGTATATTCAGATATAAATCAAGAGCCAAGACAAGTATTGGAATATACTATTTCAAACGCTGTTAGCAGTAAGCAAACATATCGATCACGTTGACACATATGTCAATAATGAAATCATTGAAATCAAATAATTATTGATATCAGATAGGAAGGATGTACTTGCTCCCACACACAGACTTGTAAGAGTTTAGAGCAATTGAAAGGACTGCAACTTCTCCTAGAATCTCACACCTGGGGCAACAATAGCTTTAGCAAACAACAAATTATGTTTATCAAAGATGGCGTGATATCAGCTTAATAATCAGACCGTAGCGCACAATTGCAACTATACAGTTGCATCCAGCACAAATATGAATTAGGGTTATATGAGTGACACCATATCAAATGTCAAATATGTATTTGTACATGATGAGTATAATGCTGAAGTCATCAAGCTATTTAAGCAAGACGTTGAAGTTCATGCTGACGATATTTCAGCAGCCGATTCAGCAGATTTTGCGGTTGTCATGATCAAATTCGACTAAGCATTCGCACTGGTATTTTTGACCCAGTAAATCCTAATTAAAATAGCGGCCTTATCACGATACTCGCTCTAACAGATGGTTATAATGAAGTGGTATTGCCTCCACGTTATAGTTTAGGTTTCTGTGGCGAAATCGATATAGTATTCTGCGGTGTCAAGTATACGCTAGTTTTAGAGAGAGCTGATCCTAATTATTGCATGCCTAGTCTAGCCGGCAAAGACGAATGGTAACTTTTTCTTCCTAAGTCATCCTTCTGGATGATAATGAAAACGCATTCAGTGTATGATACGCTGAAATTAAATAACCTTCTGTCTATGTGTAGCTTACGAAAGTCATATCTACATACGAAGTAGTCCGTGAACTGAAGAATATATACCTTGTCTGTTTCAGTTTGCTACACGAGACAAACAACAGAGGCAGCAATTGGCAACATGGATTTGAAACGAATTGCAGCCCTAGTTTATAGCAGACAGTATTCGGCGTGCGAACTCGGTTTTGAGATTACGGAACTAAATAAATTTTATTTCAGAGCGTACTTTAAGCTTTAAGAGGCCATACATAAAATATCAGGACGTCGACAAAGGAACTGAAATGTCATTAAGCGAATATGTTATATTCTATTCTAGTTTTCACTTCTATGTTTCTCAGCATATCGAACGCATGCACTTTTCTATGAGAGATACTGAAGCGCAGTGGACCATAGCAACATCTGCAGCCTCAAATTGTAATGTCTATACCGTAGTCACAACAGATACGTTTTTGACACCTTATAATCTCAATGGAAATATGAACTTGATAGTGCAACATAATCTGAATCCATAAAATTGTCGAAAGATTTCGTATGATGAGTTCTTTTCTCAGTGAACGGTATTTTAGCACAGGCGCCGCAGCAATCGATTAAGATGGAACAAACTAACATACCAATCTGGTGTGTCAATTAAACATACAAGCAGCCAAATGCGCCATGGACAGCATGTTCTCTCGCTAATAAACAAAAGCATAGCACAAAAATTTAAACACATCTGGGATCACGTGCAATTGTAAACTATTAGTATTATCAGCAAATCAAACAGCTCACTTGGCCGGCGTTGTTCCTGCGGTCTTACCACTGGTTACAATTGTGTCTATGCTTGTATTGCTAGGACTTACGGCAGCATCTGGTACGATATGAGGTGCCAGGCAGTAAGCGTAGCGGACTTACAACCAGAAGAAAACACATTATGTTAGCTTACAGTTTTGCTGAAAGTGTAATCATAGAAATGCAGTATCAAGAGACAAGGAGACATCTAATCTAAATGGTCTTAGCACCCTCCGAAACAAGATGGATTTCAATGGGAGGGCACTGGCTGGATTCTGGTAGGCGTAACAAGATCCATAATTGAACCTTCGTGGATAAATTAAGTTTAGCCACAACTTTCGACAACATAAACTACAATGACAACAGTTGTTCTATTGGGGCTATTATCTGCACTATATTCAGCAGCTGCGAACAATCTAGATATTCGCTGAATGTTTATACCATAAAAAACAGAATGAAGAAGACGTCATTACGCGAGCTGTTAGTAATACTGCAATGATAGTTACATTTATTCAGTGACATCTAAGCGTGACATTGACTTGCTCTACATTCAACACAGCAGCCACTGTTGCTGGATAAAACATGTTTTTTGATGAATGGCCATTACAAAGAGCATAACTGCAAGAAATTTACTGCACTAAGTGTTTTAATGAAGCACTCATCGTGGAGCACGGCAAAGGATACTCCAACATTGTAAGAGCTATCAGGCCTGATAAAGCTAATAACTTAGTGAAATGTAGTTATGGCACGTGTGTCAT
Organism: Megalonaias nervosa; assembly: GCA_016617855.1. Lineage (NCBI taxonomy): Eukaryota > Metazoa > Mollusca > Bivalvia > Unionida > Unionidae > Megalonaias > Megalonaias nervosa. Next base: position 4,343 of record JAECUM010078670.1, on the reverse strand, counting down.
TTATAATGTATGCCAATTTTAAATCGCTTATTGTTCCTATATCCGACACAGAATACTCCAAGTAAATCTTGTATAAGGTATTAATAGGAGTAATCCTATGCGGCTATGCTTAAAAATTGTTCTACGTCAACAATAAGCTTAGCAGGTCGAGACAATTTTATGACAGTGAAAACTGTGATGAACATTTTATACCATGCCTGCTTGCATATTATCTAAATTAAAGGCATTTAAACTGCAAAACTAATTTGTGATGCAGATGACAGAGATTTCGTAATAGCCTCTGCGATGCTAGGTGAAGACAAATTCATAGATCACTGTGAAGGGTCGATATTGTTAAGCAGAGCATAATAAATGCAATCTGAAATACATTAAGGTCGCCTGAATTTATTTTTTCTGCTTGTATTCCACAATCTTAGAAGCTACGACTTACGACTGAGAGAAAACAAGTTTGGAAAATTCGAGAAGAAATAAGCTTGCACACCAATATGACATTCTCACTGGGCAAATTTATTTTTGTTGACTGCGTGCAATTTATTGATACTTCAATTAATAAACACATGTTTTGCAAACCAAACGCTATCCTCAGTGACAAAGTAGGAAATCGGTGGTGGATGAAAAAAAAAAAATGGTTGAGCAACAACATGTAATTTTAAGCATAATTTACGGATTAAGCACCTAGTCAAATCAAGGTGTCCGTTGCCAATGTTTTAAAGTAAATATTGTGACTGTAAAACTTGGGAATAGAAGTTTGTTTAATTAATTCACAAATATTACAAATCTCAAAACAAATCATACATTGCATTTAATGTTCGCTTAATATGGCTAATTCACTCAGTATTTACTAATAAATATTTTATGTCATCCTCCCCAAACATATATCTCATTTAATTTTATCTTCAGAATGCTACTTCCATACGCAATTCTGATGCAAACGATGCATGCAAGGAAAAATATTACTTTGAATATTATTACTAGAATTTGGAGGCGTCACGTCAAATGAATTTTCTGATGAGTATCTTAGTAGTGGGTTGTGTTATTTAAATATATTTCTTGGATACAAAAAACAACGAATTGACCTATTACTTTGGTGAAACAAAGTCGTTTCAAGACGATCACACACATACTGGCCAATAAACTCATTAAACTGCACGGTATTAGTGCGAATGCTAATTTTACCGTTATTTACTGAGTGCATTGAATTGGAAAAAGTGTAATATAAAATATAAAAAAAAAATCCTTCAAGACGAAATTTTTTTCTGACGGTACCGGGAAGGAGTACGATGATGAAATTATATGTAAATTGAGCATTTTCTTTTCAAAATCGCTAGGTTTAACGTCTTCAAAAACTTTTCTTATATTGTGAGGTGAAACAGTAAGGTCTTATTGCTTATTTCTCGTTTCGAATCGAAAAGTATAATCATTTCATGATACCAAACTAACTCTCTCTAGCTATATAACAGTACGACTGTGTAAGAAGATAAATGCATCTAATTCAAGAAAAGGTATGTGAGGATGGAAACTCCACACATTATTTCACTTCTGATCACAGGTAATGAGACAGTCGAAAAGAAACTTACAATATAACATCAGGAGAAACTCGACTACTCTCGAGATAAAAATCAATTACCTGCTTTGTCCGTATGAATGGTCACGGTGCTACATAATGTCCACAAAGTCAAAGAAACGGGACCTCCAAGGCAGGAGAAACAACACCAAGGAATAATAGTGAAGATAAATGCCAGTATTGCCAAGGAAAGGACATTAGGCATTATTGTGTACAAAGAAAGCAAAACAAGAAAGAAAGGAGGAGGTTTTGGAAGCAGAAAAACAAACAGACGAAAAGTCATTTCCAGTCGAAAACCGCATTCATGTGCATAAATTCTAAACGGACAGACATTAAAAAGATAAAAAGTGTACTTTGTGATGCCTTTCTTACGATTAGTATTCAGGATAATATACACACAAACATAAAGCTATCTATATATTGATTTATTTGTTTAATATTACTAAGTAATTCAGACAAATTTTTACTGAAAAGATATTCACATAACAAGCACGCCATGTACAATGCACAATTTAAATGAACTTTTTGTTTGCCATGTTTAATCTCAAGCAGAAAATGAAATGAATGCCCACTATGCAAAGCATCATGACTTGTTAACATCAAATTAACATTGTCCACATGATGGACTACCGGACCTAATGTTACATTCTCCAAAAACCTCTAATGGCCCATACTTTCGTCCTATAAGTTAATGTTATATTCTCATTGACTTCATAACTGTCAATCACTAATGTTACCTTCCCATAGTCCCAATATCACTTGCTATACAGTTTACAAACAATCATATACATATATATCCTCTATTCAGACGCATTTCGTGAAGATTTATTTTGATATCATGTCATTCAAGGTATTTGAATCAATACAAAATCAAATCAAACTGTTTTCTACATATATCTAAATGGTAATGATTCCGCGGCATCACGGCAAGATATCGTAATAATACTAGACAAATAAGCTGAATTTTCAAAATTAGTTTTTGGGAACATTTTTTAAAGATATGCTTACCTAAACGTCTACCCTAACACTAAAAAATAATAAGCATCAAGAAGCTCCATGCATGCACGTGAAACATTATTGTGCGTTTTCAGGAATCACACATTTGACCTTCATATTTTCAGTTTTATTCTCCAATTTTCAAGGAATAACCATTTTTTTCAGAGATTTCTTGAAGCCATTTTCCCCAAATTGGCAGTACAATACACAAAGCATGGTCTTATTGCGGACATACATGTCCACATACATTTATCTAACCTGCAATGTTTAAATGCAACCCTACAACCAGGCACGGATACATGAAAAACATTTAATTTGTTCCAGTAATGTCGTCAATTGCTTTTTTGTCAAATATGTATCATGCTACGTTTGCATAAAATCCTCCAACCGCATGTGAGGAAAAAGCTTGAATGATCTGAATTCCCAAAATACAATGTACTCACACTTTGGCATATTATTAAGAAATATAATAATGATAAGAAAAGCAAAGAAAGAAATATTGACAATTTACACACAAAAACACAACTAGCCTACAAGGTTCTATTACAATCTTCCACGATTGGTACGGAACAGAGAGTAGGGAGAAACAGTCTCTCCATGGACTGACAAAGAGACATATCCACACAATTCTGCACCATATGAACACGATATTCGTTCAACTCTGATGTCTAGCAACAAACAGCCTAAAAACATAAATAGGTTACCTTTCCATGTCGCCAGAACAATTTGGCCATATCTTGACGATTGTTTAGAACTGACCAAAGGAAGAGGTGCTGATAAGGATTATCATCTGTGAACAAAAACTTTATATTAGTTTTTTTATGAAAATGATTTTTTAAAATTCACATGACGTGATTAAGATATGCCAGATTGACAGTCCCAATCACACCCTACAAAATGTCACAACAGGTAAATAAGCTGAAACTAGATCACATTAGATATAAGGATTCATCTCATGGCCAGGAGATCATGAACGATCTTTCAAAAGGAACCCCATCTTAATGAAGATAAATCTCAAGCATAAACTCAGAAAGAAGTGTTTCCATATTTCATGATTTGATATTCACATATCAGTTGCTAACTGACACGGATTGGTAACTTAAAACAATAAGCAAAGTACCAAACGTCGCATCGTCGTTTTTGTTTCTCGGATAAATCATTTAGCATATTTAGCATGTATAATATACACATACATGATATAAGTAGCAACTGAGTAAATAAAGTTCAAGTGGTTTCTTCTCTGTGTTGTTAGTTTTGAAGTTGCTTTCATAAGATTATCAATGTCTCCAAGATGTTTTCAGTGTAGCAGCTTAAAGTGATGCCTAGCACTAGGGCATCATGCCCTTGATATGAAACAACAATTCCCATCCGATCGCATTAGCCTGCAATCAGGCCGACCAGTCCAAACACTAACCTCTTAATGCTGAGCACTAAACAAGGTAGCGGCTAGTTCCATATTTATACGTCATTGGTATGACTCGCCGGGGTTCTACCGCCCGACATCCTGCATCCGAAGCGGACGATCTAACCACTTAGGCCACCAGAGTTCAAGCAAACCATTAAAAACTGAATCAGTTCATTACACTAACATATGATTTTACGTACTTCTTTAAACATAAATGCTCTTTGTGTTTACAAACATTTAATTAGAATCCGCATCATGCAATATTCAGATTTCTATTATATCTACGATAAAACTAAATGCTATTGAAGTTAAATTCCAAAACATGTTCCAAAAGCCGAATAATATTAGTTGGCTGCTTGCTTGGTTGATAGTTCTAAA
>JAECUM010078665.1:0-12117 GCA_016617855.1 Megalonaias nervosa | reverse complement strand
GCTATTAAAACACTAAAACATAACGGAATAAAAATATCTGATAATCTCGACCCTCAGAAAATTATGTGCGATTTTGAATTACTGCAACAGAGAAATTTTGATAATAAATATACACTATCTTCAAACTACAGATTCATAAAATTAATTTATCAATCCATGCTTGAATCACTAGCCATGGTAAACGACAATCAGATAAAGCTATTTGCACCTCTTGCACGCTCTATCGAAAATATTAAATCTGAACTGTCTCACGAGTACGAAAGAAAAAAGATTGTGGATAATCGTGTAATGCAATTAAGAAAGATTATGCTATCTGATTCTGTAAAAAATGATAATGACGCTGAGAACAGCGACGGTGAAGGAGGACCCCTGACAGAGTCAGTGACTGTAATTATGGCTAAACAAAACCCTTGGGAAAATTAAAGTTTCAGTAAGTATCAAGTAATCATTTAGTAACATTAAAAATACGGTAGACTAAACGTATTGAAAATTTATTTTTTGTGTAAATCTTTTGGAAAAGGAAGATTTTTGTATATTTTCTGCGACAAATTGTACCGATCGTGGTACTATATCAAAGTATTTGGCAGCAGAATTAATTGATTTAAAACTAATTTCTTCCCCAGTCTCTGTATTTACGGATTTAATAGCTCTCTTTCTGTATAATTTACATCTTCCTGTGTTTCCGGATTTACAATTTTGACTCTGTGTAGTAACTCGTAAATTAGAAATCGAATTGTCAAGCTTATTGCCGTTGATGTGATCCACCACATATCCATCTTTGATTATTCCAAAATAACACTCGTAGGTAAATATATGAGATAAATATCTTTTTTTCTTGCCATTAGCAGTAAATCTAAGATAACCAGTATTATCAATACTACCGACTGGTTTTTTCAATCTGCAGTTTCTAATCACACCTTCTCGAGATGCTTCGTAATTAGTAAGGATTGGATGTGACACAAACTCATTTTGTTCCATTTATATATAATATTTATTTGTTTAAATCGTTATTTTTTTTTGAAAATCTAGCCAAATAATCTTCTTCGGTTTTTATAGGAGAGTCAGCGTTATATTTTTTATCGTAATATCGTTTTAACTCTCTGTATTTTTTACCACCGCATTGCGCGCACAATTGAGTTTTTCCTCGCACTCCAGCACTACACACAATACACGGTATTGGTCCTAGACTTCCATTTCTGACACATTGCATATGATAACTACAGTATTCATTCACGCATGATTTATTACAAGTAGAAGTATATCCAATTTTGAGCCAAACACATTTGTTTTGTGTTTCAATCATATACAAAAAGATTAATGTTCAATTAAATATATACTTGCCCTAATTATAATATGGAGGAATTATCCGTTATTGAACCTTCCCCTGCTAGATTTGACCTTGACAGACTATCAGAATATAAACTTAGTACTTCGATGCAGGATCTGGCATTAATGGTAACCGAACGTATTCGTGAAGCAAAAAAGGAATTTCGTGACGATGGTGCAGTTCATGCATGGTCAATATTCAGAGTTGGAAATGTTACTAATATGATGAATGACAAACGAGGAAAAGTAATTATTAATCACCTTGATAATCAAAAATATTTTATTTTAATAAAATTTATTGTAAATACAGAAGAAGATATTTGGATTATTCGTGATAAGCGTGATCCAGTCCGTGTGCAGCCCCGGGGTAATATTGTTCTTTTGAGTAATAAATCTAAACCCGGAATACTTACTGGCATTGATAAACCTTACTATATACAGAGTTATCCAGCAACTGCAGTTGTATATGGAATATTTCCGCTGAATGATAAACCTAATGTTGCGGATCTGAAACCGATGAAAATATCAAGAATAAACTGCGTAGCTGAACTAGTTACAGAACATTTTACAAACGCGATACGTGGTAATGGTTTAACTGATTTAAGACGTAAAAAATAAACACATGGGCAGAGTTCGTTAAAGATGCTGGTGCATCTATTAAGGATGTTGCTGAACTAGAAAAGTTATTAAGATTTCCAATAACAGTAAAAATACTAACCGGAGAGATATTATACGAACCAAAATATATAAAAAATGGAAACCCTATAACAATCGTTGATCATAATGCACATGCATGGACTAATGCTGTAACGATATTTCCACGAGATAGAAAAGTTAAATTTTATAACGGTGACATCTTTGATTTTATTAAAAATATCAGCAAAAGCGACCCTGTGTCTGTTTGGTTATTTCAGAGTTCGAAATATGATCATTACGATCAGTTTGTACGGCCTAACGGTGATATTTATCGTACAGAATTTCTTCATGAAGAAATGGAACATCTTGCATTGAAATATACCTCTGATGATGTCATAGTTGGACAATTACTGAATAACTGCTTTACCGTACCATCGGTTGCTGCCCATTTCGCTCAGGAGAAAAATTCATGGGAAACGACACGATCAGAATTCCTTGAAGATGTCAAGAAAAGCTGTTTAGAATATGGTCACGGTGGGTTATGGAACACCAAATACAACCATAGTGATGTTATCTCAGTTGATATGGCTGCATGTTATCCTGGGAGTTTTCTTGGATATGGAGTATGTTCTAAATACTTTAAGAGATTCCGACATCCTACACATGACATGACCAGGGTTGCGATAAACGGACCCCTTCCCCAAGGACCAGATGTTGACTTAACCGGATTTGCTCATGTAGAATTATTCGAATTTGCAGAAAATCTCCATCCGATTACTTATGCTTGGTTTGGAAGACATTTCTCAGAAAAATATTGGGTTCCAATAGTACTATTGCGATATATGCTTGATGTTGGATTTTTAATATCGTTGAGAGTAACTGAAGCGACTATATCGTATAATTCACAGAAGCAAGTTTAGTTACCAGAACCAAATAGATTTAATATTGATGATACCAGAAAAGAATTCCCTGATATTGATGAAGATCATATTATTAAAATAAATAAATGCAGAAACGAGTACGATGAGAAATTTATAAAAGATCTTGGTAGAAAGATAATCGGTAAATTTACTCAAGGTGGTTCATACGATTATAAACGAGCGTGTACAAGATTGATTATGGACGATGCTGAACTAGATTTTATAATCGCTGATACAACTGAGAAAAATATGTTTATAAACAGATGTAATGCTTATTTATCAGATGGAATAAAACTAGGTGCCATTGTGACCTACCTTGATGGCGACTCACCACAATTTACTCATTTAAGATCTTCGATGTTAGCTTATGTTTCGATAAACCTACTATCGATGATAAATAAATTTCCCCGTTACGCCGTCAGAGTCGCTACGGATTCATTTTATGTACATAAAAAATATAAGGATTTATTAAAACTCGGTAATGGTGAATGGGGGACGTGGAGGATAAAACAAGAAAATATATTTAGTTATTCTGAATCTGCAGATGCTGAAATTATGGAGACATATTACAAAAATAATAATCAAACATCAAAGTCATCTGCACCATCTGTGTACGATCCTGTATCTAGACATAAGACCGTTTATCTTAATGGTTGTGGTGGTTCAGGTAAAACAACTCGTGTAATTAATTTATTTATAAATAATACATCAGATATAATTGTTTTAACACCTACACATAAACTTGCTAGAGAAATAAAGCAACGAGGAGTAAAATCGTGTACATATCACAGTTTCTTTAGATGGTGCGGAGACACATGGATTCCATCGCGGATGGGTGAAAAATATATACCTAAATATATTATATGGGACGAGATATGCACGGTATCGTTAGAAACACTAAAAACATTTCTTGAATGGTTGTTATTGAAGAATACTGCTGTGATTATGTGCGGCGATCATGGTCAACCACCACCTTTTGTTGGACAGTCTCCACATGAATGGCTAAAGAATAACGTAGATTATTATGAAGAAATAAATGATGACCATAGAGCTATCGATGAACCGCTTAAGGAATTTAAAAAATTAATCAGACTTCAGCCAGACAGAGTACAATGTGAGATAATGCGAGGAGTAATTCCAGAGACTTCTATGCATGAATTTTTGACTTTATGGAATCCCGCTGATTTAATAGTCGCGAGTAGAAAGATAGTTCGTGATGAACTACAAGATAAATTATTTTTGTTACATAAAGAAAAGTTTTCAGATCTACCTGTACCTTTGTGTTATCGCCCCTCAGATACTCGACGACAGAATATTGATGTTGAAATTCCTGGTGCCTTGGTTCCACCAAGGGTACAAAATCTTGTACTGAATGACATTGTTTTGGTTGCCTGTGATGTTATTGAGAGCGCATTGAACATGGAAAAATCACCGTGGACGTTAGGATACGCTATAACGATTCATTCGTCACAGGGATTAACTATCTCTGATACAAATATCTGGATTGTAGATGATCGTATCGAATGGTCAAACTTAGTCTATCTTGCAGTATCTCGTGTTAGAAGAATATCGCAACTGCGTAGAGTTATTGTAGATTACGTAATAACTGAAGAAATCACTAACAATATCGATATCAATAAAAAAATTAGTCAGCTATAAAAAGTGTGACAAAAAAAATAATCGTGATTTTGATATTGATGTTGAATTTATTATAAAACTAAAACAATTACAGAATAATAATTGCGCAAGTTGCAACTGTAATATGTCATGGCAGTATTCGAATAATAATCCAAGACAATTTACCGTAGACAGAATTAATAGTGATCTTGGTCATACACGTAAAAATGTAATGCTGACCTGTCTTGAGTGTAATCGACGTCGAGGCTCTGGACGTTTACAAAATTGAGCTTGGTGGTAATTGCGTATCCTCAGGAATTACTTGCAATTGTTCACGTACAAATCCACGCTGAGGGGCAGTAGAATCTAGTCTGTATATGGCAGGTCTTCCAGTGGATCTAACTACGCTAGAAATTTTATGTGTAGTCACGCTCCAGATAGGATCGGCTGCTCTTTTTTTACCGCCTTCAAGTTCGCCAGGTTCATATAAATATCTAACTGTAACATTTCCTAACACTGGTTGAGAGAAAGATTCATGTCGTCCGTAGCCATTGGGTATATATATTTTTTTTTGATCGCATTAGAAGGTTTCATGGAAGTTGCACGAGTAATTTCATTATTCAACGCAGCTATCACACTCGGTAATCTTGCAACCCATTCACGAGATCTATCTTTGAGGTCAGTAGATATTTCCTTTGCATATTGATATCCGAATAACCGCTCGGCAAGAGTTCTATTAAATCGTTCAACGATTGCCTGATCACAATGAATTTCAGTATGTCCTCGTCTGATTTTAACGTTACGTTTCTTCATCAACGATGATACTACTCCAAGAAATTCTTTACCGGGATCAACTTGTAATAACCGTGGCCATCGTAGACCACCACGTTGATAAATTCGCTCAAACGCAGATGCAACTTCGGATGCTGTTTTCGTTGATAATGGCTCCGCTTCTTTATATCTACTAGCAACGTCAACAACAGTCAATGCGTATTTGTACGTGCGTGATTTTCGTCCACGTGTTTTAATGGTATCGTGTGGTAAAAATAGTATATCCGCTTGATGAACTTCATTAGGGACACTAACATCAAAATGCGCGTAATGAATTCTTTTAGCTGGACTTAGGAAGATTTGCCATATTGCCTGTCGTGCTAACCATGATGCAGCGACATCACGTGAAACTTTTGCTGCTTCGGCGAGTTTACTAATAGCTGCCTTACCTCTCCAGAATCCTCTCGGGGAATAATAAACAGATTCCATTATGATAGTTATATAATTAATTACCAGCCCCTAACACTAGTTTACCTTTCATAGCAGTTTTTACTAGAAAACTAGCCAATTTTTCTCTGAGAGATTTATTAGGTATAGAATTTAACGCGTGAATCAATTTCACATCCGCGAGATGTCGTTGTTGCAAATCCTTACTTTTATAAGCAACATCATGAACGTGACATGCTTGATCAATCTTATTTACTGGATACTCTCCGGGTCTTGGTTGATCTTGATCATCAAGTCGGATATCGAGACGAGTTCCTGGACCACAATAATTATATCCGGGTAAATGTTTCTCACCGGGGTATTTAGCCCATGGAGTTCCTGGTAATTTTCCTAACGAAGCAGCGATATCCCCACCTGTCTTTGTTCCTGACTTAGTCATGGAGACAAATTTGTATTTCTTGGTGCCACATTTCACACACTTGCCTGTAAGTGCACGTCTTTTATTTTTTGTTGTTATTGTCGTTAATCCAGTAGTATCGGTAGGTGCTCTGCATCGAACACAATATAGAATCATATTATTTATTATATGGATATAATTGACTTTTCTGCGACACGAAAACAAGAACCAGTAAAACACCATCCAGCGCTTCCGAATTCTATCAGAATGATTATAATAGGACCATCTGGAAGTGGGAAGACGCAATTACTACTTAATCTAATAATGCGATGGCTGAAGTGGGATAAATTGTATTTAGTAGCGCCATCTGTAGATGATCAGCGATGTTACGAAGTACTTAAAGATTTTAATGAAAACGCAAAATCGTTACATGAAGACAATGTCATAGACTTTATTACTGATATTGATGAAGCACCATCTGTAGATGATCTGGATGGATTCATTAACAATTTAGTGGTGTACGATGATGTTATGCTGGACAAACAATCAAATCCAGCTAGAATATTTTCACGAGGTAGACATAAAAATACAGACGTGATTTATGTTACACAGAGATATACACAAATTCCAAAAGTAATCAGAGACAACTGTAACATTTTAGTTGTGTTTAATGGCGCAGATAATCATACGCTGCAAAATATTTATTATACTTGGTGTTCAGGCGACATGGACATGAACAAATTTAAAAATTTCTTTTCAAAAGCACAAGCTGCTCCTTTGGTTTTGTAACGATAAATTTACATGATCCTAGGTCAAGATATCGCAACGGACTTGATACAATTTTTGGATAAAAATCATAGCAGCAGTAGAGCTTATTTAGCTGAATGTGGTTCTCCGATACTCATTATTGATAATATTTATAATGGTTGTTTAATTTATAGCAGCAGAGAGGGTGAATGACATACGCGTAGTGACCAGATTGTGAAAAAATCTGGTCAGTTAAAGAAGTTTTCATTATTAAGGCAAAAACTTCTTTTTTCAGCCTTCGTAGGAACCCTTAATTTTCAAAAATAAGGTCTCTACAAAGTTGTAGGGTTCACCATCTCTGCTGCTAGTTAGGATAGTATTCCAGGGTCGAGTGTAGTACCTTTATTTTTGTATAAATTGCTTATTCATAGCCAATCAGAACTCTGCCATGTATTCTGATCATATTCTATTTTGGCTTCTCGCGCGGGAACTGTTTTCGTCGAGTGTTTTCTGTTTTGATCTAGTGGCCAAGTCGAACTGAAGCCAAAATTATGACTCTACCAAAACATTTTCGGAGATTTTTGAAGCAGAAATATTGCAGGAAATTCAGTGCGGTCTGCAAAAGAAGAGACTTCTGTGTATTGCAATGTAATACTGATAAGTTGTTATACAACCACTATAAATTGTAACAACCTTGATAACTAATTGATTACTAACTACTACTAATACTATTTGCACATAATATTGTCAGACTTTCAAAAACTGTTTCTTTAAATCGCTATTAAACGATTTCATATCTTGTCTAAATGGTGTCGAAGATGTTTATGTTCGTAGTAGATTAGCAAAATATGTAGAAGGAGTGAGAAACTCAACGATTCTGTTTTGAAAAGAATATAATATTACTTTAAGAATCTCAGTTAAAACTTACAACAATACTATTGGTTTCTCTTATTCATAAACCTGATCATGATGTAAGTTAGTTTAACATATTTAATTTTATTTTGTACAAGAGGTACACCATGAGGTAAAGGATTAGAACGAAAGCCAATGGCTTATAACGCTCTTCTTCTTTTACGATGCAAAAATTGCAAATATGTTTGAATATATAGTTCATGATATTAAGATTTAATGACAACAAATATTATTGCGTGTGTGTTGTTTTTTGGGATTTTAAAGGTAGTTTTAATAACTTAAGTTATATCGCTACGATGTCTGCAAAGTGGCAGTTTATAGTCAATGTTTAGCACTGGCGCATCACCCAGTCATATTATCCTAACGTCTTAATGCTGAGCGCCAAGCGAGGCAGTTGCTAGTACCATTTTTATAAGTGTTTGGTATGACTCAGCCGGAGTTCGAATCTGCAACCTCCCGCATCCGAGGCTGACCCTCTAACTACTTAGGCCACTGTAACGGCCTTATTTTATTGAACAGTCAAAGTGACGAGTCTCTTGGTTTAACATTTGCATTTAGTCAGTGTATAAACAGCACGAGGATGAACAACGAGAGAGTGGGTAAAAGATGAGCATAAAGAAAAGAAAGAATTAAAAGGATAAATTGTCAATTAAAGTGTGTCAAACATTGTGTAGAAAGTTAACAAAATAGAGACGAAAGAAATGGAAGGAAATATATAAATATATAGGGGAAACTGCTGACCCATGGAAGTGCATGCTTGTAAATAATATGTGCGTTAAAGTAAATCTGTTTGACTTTATCATAAATTTATGAACAGCATCGAAAATACAAATATTTATTTCAAACTGAAAAGTTTTATCACTATACAAGGAGTTATTTAAAGTCACATTACCATTCAGGGGATTGAAACAATTCGATGAGATGTTCTTGGTAATAAACGCAAGAACAAGAGGTGTTGTGTACTTTTTATTTATCCACAACTACAAAGAGGTGATCCGATTATGTTCTTTGTAAATAAATGTTGACTAAGTTTACTGCAAATTGATCTATGTCGTGAATGAAGAATCTGTCACTTAATCTATGAAAATACAGCCTCATTAGCATAAGATTCTATCATTCGATTGCTCTTCAAGACGGGCATAGAAAGCGAAAAACAACTCATGGAAAGCCTACTGCTCCACTCTTACTCACAAAACCAATTCAAAAGAAGTATGGGCCAAAATCAAAGCCATGAGAGTAAAAGTCCCAGCAACAACACCAAAACTAGAAGGAGCAGAAACAAACAGGGATAAAGCAGAACAACTAGCACAACACTTCGCACACTCCAGCAGCAACAATAACCACACCCAAACAGCCATGACCCAGCGACAAGCACTAGAAGAGGAATTCCCACACCTGTTCCAGGATCAAACTTCGAAACAAATCAACAATGACTCACCACTAAATGATAGCTTCAAACTACAGGAATGGAGAAAAGCCCTAACTAACAAAAAGTCCACATCACCAGGAGAGGACAACCTAGGCTACGACATCTATAAGCACCTTCCGCAAAACATGCAAGAAATCATACTTGACTTGATCAACCTGATATGGAAAACAGGCAACATACCAACATCTTGGAAACAAGCAATAGTCATAGCTATTCCCAAACCCGGAAAAGACCCTAAAAATGTGACTTCTTACAGACCTATTTCACTAACAAATACCATATGCAAAATTATGGAGACCATGATCAACAACCGACTAAGACATCACTTAGACCAAAACCATTTACTCTCAGAGAACCAAAGTGGATTCAGGACTAAACGCTCCACTATTAATCAACTAAATCGACTGGAAGCTAACATCAAACTTGCATTCAACGCCAAATACAAAAGGGATAGACATCTAAAAGCAATATTCCTAGACCTCGAAAAAGCATTCGACCTAGTCTGGACCAAAGGACTTATCTCCAAGCTCAATCAATACGGTATCACGGGACGGATGCATCGATGGATCTCAAACTTTCTCACAGGGAGGCAAATTAAAACCAGAGTAGGCGACACACACTCCAACACTTACACCCTAGACAACGGAACTCCACAAGGAAGCGTAATAAGTCCAACATTATTCAACATCATGGTCAACAATCTTGGCGACTATATTAGCAACACCACCAGTTTATCACAATTTGCAGACAACAGCGGAATTTGGAAAGCGGGAAATCCCAATAGCCAAGCACACATCGAAAAGATACAACAGAACCTAGACGCTATTTCCAAATGGGCGAACAACTGGGGATTTAAAATCTCAAACGCCAAAATATTAGGAATGCTCTTCTCTCGTAACACCAAACGGAAACCTACATACCCTAAACTCTACCTTCAAGGAGCGCCTGTGCAATTCGTCAAACAAACATATTTCCTGGGCATGCTACTAGATGAAACCCTCAGCTAGAAACCCCACATATCAGCACTAATCAAAGCATGCCAACGAGACATCAATCTCCTAAAAAATATTCAAGGAACAACCTGGGGAGCTGACCAGCACACGCTACTTATGCTATACAGATCACTACTCAGAGCTAAATTGGACTACGGATGCCAAGTATATGCATCGATAAACAACACCCTTCTACACCAACTAAACTCCCTGCAACACAAAGCCCTTCGACTATGCACAGGCACTCTACCTAAAATCAGTACGAAAGAACTACAGATATTAACCGGAGATCTGCCACTGCAACTAAGAAGAGAAGAACATATACTGCGCTATGCCATCAGAAACTCTATACATGAGGATACCAACCCGACCAAATCAACGATACAAGAATGCAGAACCCCCTTTAGTGCTAAACTTGTCCCAAAACCTCCAGCATGTAAACGGTTACATACACTCCGCGAAGAACTTGAGATAACGGATCTACAAGCAGAACAATACAAAATATGTGACCCCGCTCCGTGGAGAAACAAAGCACCTAAAATAAACCTCATTGCTCAGACCTTCGGAAACAAACAAGAAAATCCCTGGAAAATTCTAACCAACATACACAAAGTAATGCAGGAAACATACAAAGGATACACCAAAATATACACTGACGGATCCAAGTCCAAAGACCTAAACAGAACTGCAGCAGCCATGGCTGTACCACAACAACATTTCCAATTCGGCGCTTGCCTACCGGATGGCTGCTCAGTCTACACAGCAGAATTTTGGGCAATCAAGGAAGCAATAAAATGGATAAAGACACAAATCCACAACCACCATGTCATCATAACCGACTCCTTAAGCGTCCTTAAATCAATCGAATCTGGCACATCTAGAAGCAGAGGCAATATGTAAGAGGAAACCATGGCAATCATGCGGCAACTTGAAGAAAAACAACACAACATTGAATTTTTATGGGTGCCATCACACATCAGCCACACCGGAAATGACAAGGCGGATCTTGCAGCGATACAAAACCTCATGAACAACACAATACACCCACTCACCTACGACGTCAATGAACTATGCAGCCAGGTAAGACAGAAAATAAATTACAAATGGCAACAACAATGGAACAACACAAACAAGGGCAGACACCTATTCCAACTTCAACAAGAGGTAGCCAGAAACATCAAATCGCCCAAAAATATGGAACCTGCCGATCTCAAAATTATCATCAGGATAAGGACAGCAAAAACACTACTAAGAAGCAGCTTTGGAAGACATCTTAAAGACCAACTAAACCAAACCATCAACTGCCCCCATTACCCTGAACCAGAAACACTGGACCATGTCTTCAACACCTGCCCCAGATACCACAATCAACGAAATGACTTCAGGGAATATCAAAAGAGGATCGGATCTCCAGCAACATACCCCGAACTACTTGACACGAAAAGGAACAAAAACATTGATGCCACATACAGAAACATAATACAATATTTAAAACAAATCAATAAATACAGCAACATATAAACACAAGGGAGGACTACTAAACAAAGAGCAAACCATAACAATTCCTTCACCACCTAACCCCCTATAAATCCTACCTACCTCTCACCCACCTGCATGAAGCTAACCAGAAACTAACTAACACTAAAGAGAAATAAATAGAAACAAACTAGGGGATGTGAGATGGGGTGGGGGCTTCAGTTTACAACCCACCTAGGGGTATGTACAAGCCTATGCGCGGGCTGGAGCCCTTGCCTCATTTCAAATCTCATAGTACAACTGGAACTAAAAATCCACCTACATACAATATAAAACCTAACCACAGGATAGATGTCCTTGATATGCCTTACAGGGGCCTGATTACTCAGCAGGGGCGTCTGTCTCAACACACACGACAAAACGCACACACACTTCCATATATATATA